>KK502824.1:110384-153202 GCA_000688735.1 Glossina austeni
AGCTACATCCGTGTATTATTATGTCACCTACGTATGAAAAGACTTCGAATGGACAAACCAATGTAATCAGGCACACCTAGAACTCAAGAACAAACTAATGTCCCCACCCATATTACAATATCCAAATTTCGATAAACCCTTCTTTTTAACAACCGATGCATCAAATTACGCCTTAGGAGCAGTACTATCACAAGGAGAAATAGGTCAAGACTTACCTATAAACAAATCCCTTAACAAACACGAGAAAAACAAACCAATTATAGAAAAAGAACTACTCGCAATCCACTTTGGAATAACACATTTCAGACCCTACCTATTCGGCAAAAAATTCACAGTGATAACTGATCACAGACCATTAGTATCACTATTCTCCCATAAAAACCCCGCTTCAAAACTAACCAGAATAAGAATAGAATTATCGGGCTACGATTTCAACATAATTTATAAGAAAGGATCAAGCAACACTAACGCTGACGCCTTATCAAGGATAAACATAAATTCCGATATATTAAAAGAAATGATTCCAATAACCAGAGAAGAAGACCAAGAACGAATAAAAAAGACGCTTGTCATAACCAGAAGCAAATCGGCAAAAGAAAACACAAACAATGAACAATTAAATATGTGGGAATGCACATCAATAAATGATATTAAGAACACAAAAAAATTAGAATTCAAATTCGAAAGCGGTATAAAAGATATGATAATCGAAAATATTAAAGAATCAAACTGCACACGTGTGAGATGCAATGAATATCCAGACCATTTCGATGCGCTCTTGGAAAAATTGACATCAAAACTAAACAAGTTAAACTTCTTAGACTATGCATTAAGTCTACAAGACGACATATTTAAATACATATCCAAAGAGATGTTAAAAGAAAAATTCAACAACATTAAAAGAAACCGCATAAATATACTATTATACAAAGAAAGAAAAAGAATATACGATGATAATGAAAAGTGCAAACTAATAAAAGAATACCACACTTGTCCACACTCAGCACATTTCGGAATGAGAAAAACTTTCCAAAAATTAAGCCAAAAATATATCTGGCGTAGTATGTTCAAGATGATAAAAAATTATATAAAACAATGCCACATTTGCCAAACAAGCCAACAAAACAAAACACGCAAAAGAACCTCTCACAATTACAGATACACCATCCACATCCTTTGAAACACTATCTATAGATACAGTAGGACCAATAAAACCCTCTAACAATTTCCGGTACATACTAACAATACAATGCGAATTAACAAAATCCATAATCGCACATCCTATTGTAGACAAAAGCGCAAAATCAATTGCCAAAATTTTAACAGAAGAGGTAATACTCAAATACGGCCAATTCAGAATGTTAAAATCTGACAGAGGAACAGAATTCAATAATGAATTAATAAAAGAAATTTGTCTGTTATTAAATATCGAACAAAAGTTCTCAACCCCCTACCACCACGAAACCTTAGGCACAGTTGAAATAAATCACAGAGTTCTTAATGAATACCTTTTGGCATTTACAACAAATAATGATTGGGACAAATGGATACCATACTACACCTTCGCATATAACACAACCCCCCATATAAAAACCCAATACACCCCTTTCGAACTAATATACGGAAAATTGCCGTATATGCCCAGCGAAGAAATAACAAATACAAATCTTACATACAACACAGAGAACTATATAAATGAATTAAAAACAAAACTAAAATACTCCTTAGAAAAAGCCAGAAGATAGATGTAAAAGACCCTAACGTAACAATACAAATTAAAGATAAGCCAAAAACTGTACATAAAAATTTAATTAAGAAATACAACACGATAGATATAAACTAAAATTAAGAAAACACAAAAAAAATAAAAATAAATATAAACCAAATCTAATTAAGACTAGAAATACAAAAACTTTGAACACGTAGTTATATACTACAAAGCTATAAATATAACCTAAATACGTAAGAATTTACTTAAATTAATTAATTAAGAACTACCATTTACTTTGTTAAAACTCTCTTTCATAACAGAAAATTGTTAACGTCTTTCAACACATTAACAATGTTCTCTCCAAAACGGTAAGGGTGTAGTGTGATCGCATATCGACATATGCATCCACTTTGAAGTGCAGACAGAATTATGCTGAATCTGCATAATTCTGAATTATGCTGAATCTGCATAATTCTGTGGGAAAAATAAAATAATAATTTTGTCGCACTCCAACTGACTGGGTATTGCATTACGAAATGCAATACGATGCCAGGCGCCCTAATTAATTGATTAGTGCTTACGATAGCATTATTTCACCTGTAAATTTAAGTATAAATACAGCTCATAAAATTTAATAAAGACAATTGTTATCTTACAATTCAACAACAAGCGTTTCACTCGCTATATTTTATTAGGCGTTCAATCCGCCTATAGGAATAGTTAGGGACTGCTTCCTGCCGATCTGATTGGCATTACAAGAAGCAGATTGACTTGGCGCATTGAAGCCGAGCAGGCAGTACTCAAAATACAATATAATGCGCCAATCACACGCATAAACACCATCATTGCTCCACAAACAAATTACATTTATTACAATATACGTAATCTTCAACCAATAGTTTTTCCTAAAATATAAATAACTGTGCTTCTTCGAAGAATAAAATCAACCGTCAACAATGCTGTGTATTCAATCAATTTCCAATGAAGTTTTTCAAATTTTGTCGTTGGCTGCTTTGTGGCATTGTTTATTGAAAGTTTATTGATAGTGCCTTTTGCTTAAAATACTATCGGATAAAAATGAATAAGCTCTTTAATATGTGGTAAAATTTGGAGATGGATGGTTTGGAGAACACTGTAACTTCATCCATCACACAATAATTGTATCAATGAGCGAAGCAGCACAATCTGGTGCGATCGCAAAAGCAAACACATCAGTGAGCGTTATCGGAATTGAATTTTTTTAATACAAGCCGATACAGCACAATATTTTTATGAGACTGAACTAATGTAAAGTAATAGCAACTCGGCATCAATCAGCAGCAACCAACCGCAAGTATTAATATTTATTTTAAGCTATATTAATATTTATTTAAGCAAGTATTGATTTATATTTATGACTTAAGCGATGGGAATGCAAAATTACATTATACAAATGAAAAAACATCTTTTAAAATATGTTTGAAAATTTTGTGGGTAAAAGTACTCGGTTTTTATGTACGATGTTTCAAACGTAATTACGAGTAAATAACTTACCCTAAGAAAACTTTAAAGAATAACATCCACTATACGAAGAATGTTGATGTGAAAATTGTGGAAAGAAGGAAAGATATGTTAATGATCTTCAAAAGACAAATTACTACCGAAAATAATTTATTAACGAAATGAACTTTTAAGCAAAAATTTCCTCCCCTTTTTTTCGCCTGAACAGTATTTTCTAGAGAATGAAATAAGGAAATTTCGAATTCATGAGTATGTTTATCATATTTATATACTATTTGTCCCACTAAAAGCATATATTTAAAAATTTGTTGAAACAATTAAATCGTTCTCCTATATTGTATCGTGTGTCCTAATTAGATATCTTGTTACAATGGCATAGCTGTTTAAGTGCATAATTTGTAAACCTGTTCGCATATCTTTTAGTTCGATTGACATGTGTTTCATGAAAAGTTTCTCAAGCTAAAAAGAAATCAAGTTGGTGTCGTATAAAGTTATGAAGCAGCATTATTATGTTAGTTAAGTTCCATAAGTGTTCCGTTTAAAGATCCCTCAGAGAGCTACAATCATCTATAGCAAATCAATGTGCTATTTAAAAGATGAGTTTGTATTGAAGAAAATTATGAAATCTTTTTCTATACTATTTTTTCTATAATATCTGTCGCCGTGACTGTAATTAAGGATGCGTAAGGCTGTTGACAATTTTGTAATTACCAACATAAGATCGCATATCTTTAAGTTTAAATAGGGCTTGTTCTTCTTGAACCTACCAATCTACTAATCTACTATTGTTCTAATAGAATTTCAATTACTGCTTGATCTTTTCAAGAATATATAATAGTGGCAAAGGTAATCTCACTGCCACATAATTGATTTGTTTGATACGCAAGGCTCTGCACTTTTTATAGTTCATCTTGAATTGCCTATAACTAATTGAAATAACGTTCTTAATAAATTATATATTACTTGCTTTTGATGATGATTGAAATCTTCATGCAAGTGCTTCGCCTGGAGAATGTGTCATGGCATTAACAATTGCATTTGGCGGTGGTATAATCGATTGAATGGTGCGGACAATTGTGTGTTGATATATTCTTGATGTAAAGGTTCTTGTTGTTGTTCTCAGTTGTTCTAAGTTAGAAGCGGTTTCTCAAGGACAAATCGTTACGGATCTTGGTCGATAGTTCGGTTAATTAAATGGAATTTTGTTTGAGCTTTTATTTTAGAGTGTTTGATATGATTTTTGTAATACGCTGGAATTGGTCTACTTATTCATGATATCGTTTGAATTCGGGTGTAATTTTTGGGATGAGTTCTGTACTGAAGTTTGCCATTTTGTTTAGATCTTTTTCCGGCTTATTTCGTCGTCCTCGTTTCAACGCTTTAAGCAGTCTTTGGTTTGATATTGTGCCAAATGCTATGGATCCCTCTGCGAATATTGCGCTGATTGGTTTGCCATTAAATACAATACAGTGTACCTGACTATAAACTTGAGCAAAGCAGCCATCAATTCTGCTAAACCCACGTTGACTGTGCTGCAAAGCTATCGCATGTAGATGTTTTGCGGGAATCTTGTGGAACTTTCTCTCTGCGGTCGGTTCGGTATAAGCCTGGTTTTGTCGACCTTAATAGAGTTTGACGCGTATTCTAAGATCAGGTTTGCGTTCTACAAAAGGGTGGGGCTTGTTTAGTGATACAGGCCGGAAAGTTCGCAGAGAAATTTTGTCGGTTCGCGGAGTACCCGTAAGGACTGACTACAACCCCAATTGTGTGCTCTCCGTCTTGTATCATTCGTCCATTATTGATTCCTTATCGAGTATAGAAGGGACGGAAAAGGTTCTCCGGAATTCATCCGCTGATGCTGTAAGCTCGGAGGAATTGTTTTTTTTTCGAATTAGGCTTCCTAGTTTTTTGCAGCTTTTGCAATATACGGATTAGGCCTGTCGGTTCAGCGCTGATCCTGCTAATTAGTGCAGATTGACGACATCTCCTTGGGATACATTGGCGCTACCAGTCAGTCTATCGATCTGTTCATCAAGAAATCTCTTGCCGTTACACAATTTGTAACAGAAAGTAGTATTATTCATTTAGTCAAAGTCAGACTCTTTTGTATAACGGAATAATATATCATATTAATATATTCAAAAATGGTCGGAGGTTGTAACGGATAAACGCACGTGGTATTGTAAAGCAAGTTCGGCAGTAATGGGCAGATTTCATTTCCTATCCAGCAAACACTCCACAGACGGTTACATTTGAGAAATACAGGCGCAGAAATCCTTATGCAGGCAAATTGACAATCGACCGGACGGGCTGATGCTCTGCCCTACGCTATTCTACACCCTACCCTAGTTATGGTCTCCTTCGGTAAAAAATTTCGTCTGGGAGACCCCGAACTTGGGACCTTAGATCCCAAAACGTACTTTATTCTCATTAATAATAAATAACTCATTAGATTTTTATTTACACACAACAGACAATTTTCAAAGTTAAAAGTAAAAGCAAAGGAAAAAAATGTTACAATAATGCACGAATAATAATAAAATCAAATAAAGGGGGCGATAGTATATTGAAGATTATGTACGGTTGCTCTAGACATGACGTTGCATACACTTCTAAAAATACTACTGCAATACTCTTAGTATCTTGTTAATGTGTTTGCTGTTGTAGTTTGTATTGCATGTATATAGCCACACCGAAGCGTTCAATGATATTCAAGTGTTTAACAATGAATACGTACATATTTAAAGTGCGCTTGTATGCTTGCACAATTTTCTGTTTGATCTTCTCTTTTAGTGCTTTCTTGTTTGTAAACTAAGAAGTTGTCAGAAAATTTTACACATGTACAAATGCAAGTTGTAATGATGAACATGAAGCAATGCAAAGTTAACTTGAAACAATGAATTAGTTCTTTGTTTTTATCAAAGGATAAAAAAAGACCCAGTCTTGTATTTGGTTAATTTTATTAACTGGACTTTGCTTAATAATGTACTTACTATATTTTACTTCGTGATCGTTTCATAGAAGCTATCGGTGTACTTTATATTTTGATGGTGCCTCTTGAATTAGTGGAATGCACTAGTAAATGGTTAATTGCGTTATGGGGATGAATCCAGACATGTTCTTTAGCTATGCCAGGACCTCTTCTTCAAACCTTGTAAAACTCTACTATTTTTTTTATATGAATTTCTTTATTTACTTTGCTCCTCTTACGGGAAAGGTGGTAAAGCTAAAGGCAAGGCAAATTCACGCTCAAGTCGTGCCAATAAGTACGCCATTTTTCTGCTTAAAGTTTTGAAATTTGCTCACGCTTTACCAGATTGGCTAAGCTCAAATGCAGACTACACTTTAATGAATCAACCATAAAAACAACAACAACCAAAAAACAGTATTTATTAAAACTAAACCACACTTCCACACTTTGAAGGAAGATTTTACAGCTTAACATGCTTTTTACTAAAATTTATGGTTTATCAAAGAGCAATTACTCTCCCGCATGTGATTAGCTCGTCGGTTTGCCAGGTTCCTCACAATAAATTTTTAAGAAAAGCTCTATTTCTAATTCAAGCAATTTGGGTACGATATTTTCACATTTATCCCGTAAGTTTTATTTCATGTCCTAGAGAAAGAAAGATTAAATCCAAGCTAACAATTGTTCCTCTCAACAAGGATGTCTCCACGTTGGTTATCCCGTCAAGAGGAAAATCAAAGCCGATAAGGAGGAAAACCGGTCTCTTAATTCAGGCGAACGTGGAAGTCACCTGGCTCATACTTCCTTCAAGGTTTTCTTTGGCAACCTTACCGTACCCCAATCAAAAAAGTGGATAAGAATAAGCTAATCAAAGGCTTTCATTTATCCAGTTTTGCACGTTTTCTCATTCAAGTCCGCTACGTGGAAATCCGTTATTTTGTTCATAGACATTTATTTTTTATGACAGATTTTATACACTTTAGCATGCTTCCTACAAGATTTTCTATTGTTCATTGTTTTTCTTTTGCCAATCTGCTCCAATTCGAACCAAAAGATGATTAAAGTCTCGCTGGAAAATTAACTCTCCAACAAGACATCTACATTTTTCAATAGAATAAGGCAAAATTGTCTGGAGTATGGTGAGGTAATTTTCGTTTCCCATTGTTACATTAATTTTTACTATGGAACTCCCACGCGGACATGTGACACAACCCCACATCATTATGCCATCACTAAAGTGCTTTCGTGATGATTACAGGCATTGTATGATTTCAGTATACTTTCTCACATTATGTATCTACTTTTGCTCGTCACTACACACATTCCCCCATTTTGACTGGCATCTATAATTTTATAGTTAAAACTATCATTTAATAAAGATTGATAATCTACTTGCTTTGGTATTTTATAAGCGCGTTACTAAATCTATGATTTTAAATATTCTTGATATTTCTAATTTTCATAAATGATTATTTGAAGATCTTTGAGACCTATTCGTATTTTGGGGTTTCAGTTCGAAAGAATTTTCACATTTCGTTATTCATCGCCAGGTACTCTGCTTGAGAGACTGAAGCCCAATTTAAAATCGACTTTTGTTTAATCTAAGTAGACGACGGCGGTTGGCTTAGCGTTAGCTTTCCAGCATGATCATTATCATTGCTATCAGAAATTGTAACAACTTTAAAAATTTATGATAGTACAAAGATTATTGAATCTATTGTAAACGAGAAATGGTAATTTTCCAAACGGTATGAAACGCTATTTTCCTGTTCGTTTGATATATGTTCTAACGCATCTTCTAACTATAGTTAAAATTTGGCAGTCTAGTTCAGCATTTTGTCTTCCTCATAATGCTCAAATACATCCATAAGAATTTTCAAGAGAGATAAGGCGAGCTATCCAATATTTAATTTCGTGCTGGGAAGGATTAGGATTATGGAGGATGAATTCTATTAATCTATGAAAGAAATTTTCGCGACCGTCCTGATTCAATTTCCGCCCCAGGAAAAATTGCTGTTCGTGACAATTCACAAAACGATCTTCAGCGAAAAAAACCATTCGCCTTAGATTTTGCTTAGAACTGAAAATCCGATGTTGAATAGTGTGGTCTTCTTTAATGATTTCGTCTTATCTCTGTTGCCTCTATATATTGGGCTCTTGAGAATGCTTTTGTCCTGACAACTTTTTGCGTGAAAAATGTGATCATACTTCTTGAAAGGCGTGCGAAGAAATTGGCCTTTTGCTTCGTAAAAAAAATTATCTTGTGTAAGGAAATTATAAGAGTGTCGTTTTGAAATGGAAATGGTTGACGTATTAACAAATTCCTACTGTTGAGCGTACCTAACGTAAAATTTCAAAGTGTTTTATAGATCTACACTGCTCGACTTTTTCCGCCAAGCCATTCACTCCATATATGGCAAGATTGACTCAGCGTGTAGAGCCTCTATGGAATAATTTATGTTTTGTATTTGTCAAGATGAATTTAACAAAATGGAATTTCTTATTTTAGGTTTTCATAGAAGAACCAAGACAGTACTCAGCTAGAAAAAATCGTTAAAATTTTACTTTAGCGGGAAAATCGTTCGCATAATCGACGTACAAACTCATGACATGACTATTATACCATATCTCCACTGTAAAGCATCGAGACTTCGTTTAAAATGTGACTTAAAGAATCAATTAATATGCGGGAAATTGGTAATATTTGACGATATCTTTCTCTATTCATTCAAAAATATAATTTCATCTGCCCTCAACACACTACCAAGCAAGAGTACAAGAAAGTTTCAATTAAAGATATACTGTTGCTTTAAATGGGTAATTAATCGTGTACGCAGTACAATTTTTCTTTTTTCACTGTGTTCGATATATGAATGATCTATCGAAGTAAATATATTTTAGCCGTTTATTCCTTTGGCATGTTTTTCTGTTAGTATTTTTTATACATTTTTTATATTTTTTTATACATTGTTCTTCATAAGTTTTTTTTAATTTATGAGTTTTCTAATTTCATTTGCATTCAATACACTGCGAAGCAAATGCACGAGTTAGCTTCAATTCTGGCTATACCTTACGTAATGTATTTAGATCTAGACGAAGAAGTGGGGTTGAATTTTTTTCTTTTCCCTGAGTAACCCAGCTGTATTTACAAAAACAAAAATTATGGAATAATTAAAACCTATATCGCTAACGGCATGGCGTTACATAACGGTCCTACTGTCCGTCGGTAACGTCCACACACACACACACACATACACACACACACACACACACACACACACACACAGACTGACTTTCTCTTCCCGTGCTATAAACGGTGATACAGCGGAGCAGCTTGTACACGAAGTGTATACCGCTATAAACGAGGCGTGCGACGCGTCAATGCCCAGAAGGAGGAGGTGCAAAAAAGGCGCCCCGTGCTACTGGTGGAACGCAGAAATAAGTTCGGCGAGGAAGAACTGCCTGAAATCCCGAAGATTGGTCCAGCGATCGAGGGGAAAGCCAGACTTCGACAGTCGGGTTCAAGCCTACAAGTGCCTGCGCGGAGACCTGAAGCAAGCCATTAGGCGCAACAGGAGGAACTGTTTCGAGGCTCTCTGTAGAGAGGCCGACGTCAATCCGTGGGGAACTGCGTACAAAGTGGTTCTCAAAAAACTTAAGGGGAACGGCCGGCCCCAAGTCACGTGCCCCGCCATGCTGAGCAAAATCGTAACAACACTCTTCCCGCAAAGGCCGCCATATGTGGTGGTGGACTTCTTTGGAAGGGAACAAGAGCCATCCCCGGTTGTTACAACGGAAGACCTGCTTGCGGCCAGCAAAAGAATTGGCGACAAAAAGGCCCCAGGTCCGGATGGAATTCCTAATGTGGCCCTGAAGGCGGCGATTAAGGCAAGACCGGAGATATTTGTTCACATTCTGCAACAATGTCTCAGTGAAAGAGTCTTCCCAGATAAATGGAAGAGGCAGAGGCTTGTCCTGATCCCTAAAGGTAACAAGCCATCGGCTGAGTCGTCGTTGTACAGGCCTATCTGTCTCCTGGATGCGATGGGCAAACTGCTGGAGGCAGTGATATACGAGCGTCTTCTGTTAGTAGCCGAAGAAAATGGTGCTCTATCTAATAACCAGTACGGCTTCAGGAGGAAGCGGTCGGCAATAGATGCCATAAAACACTTGGTGAGGCTGGCATCCGACGCCATAGCCGGGGACAGATGGAAAGGTGGCACCAGGAAGTACTGTGCCCTGATTACACTGGACGTTAAAAACGTCAACTCGGCGGACTGGGGAGCTATTCGTAAGGCTCTTACAAAAGCGCGGGTTCCCAGGTATATATTAGATATCATAACGAGCTACCTGTCGAACCGTACGTTGATGTATGAAAGCGACAATGGCACAGAATTGTATAAAATATCAGCAGGTCTCCCACAGGGGTCGGTTCTTGGCCCTCTCTTGTGGAATATCATGTATGACGACGTTCTGAAGTTGCAGCTGCCCACCAACGCCGACGACGTAGCGATAGTGGTGGTCGCAAAGCAAATTGAAGACATAAAAGCGAAAGCTATCGAGGCAATCATGCGCATCAAAGCATGGCTAATCAAGGTGGGCCTAGAGCTGGCTGAACACAAAACTGAAGTTGTGCTGGTGCGTAGCCGGAAAAAGCCAGAGACGTGCAGATTAAGGATCGGGGATCACACAGTGCAATCAGTCCCCGCGCTCAAATATCTGGGAGTCTTAATTGACCACCGCCTCAACATCAGGCCTCATATTGAATACGTGGCGAGGAAAGCGGCAGGCATCCATACGGCACTGGCAAGCATTATGCCAAATGTGGGTGGGCTGAAAACAGCTAGGAGGAGGGTCATAGCCACGGTGGTGACCTCAGTCATTATGTATGCGTGCCCAATATGGGCGGGTGCTCTGACTGCAAAGGCGACACTCCGAAAATTGGCGACGGTACATCGCCTTAGCGCCCTGAGGCAGATTTGCGCATTCCGTACCGTGTCGGAGGACGCAGCGCTAGTGCTAGCTGGCACCCTGCCAGTCGACATTCTGGCCGACGAGATGAGCCGCATTTACGAACGGCGTCGTGGCAACGAGCTCCCCTCACGCGTTATAAGAAGTGAGGAGCGGATGGTCTCGTTGAGGATGTGGCAGTCGAGATGGGAAAGGACGACAAAAGGAAGATGGACGTTCGTTCTTATCCCTGGCATAAGAGTATGGGTTGAAAGACGCCACGGAGAGGTAAACTATTACCTCATCCAGCTTCTGACTGGCCATGGCTGCTTTCGGAAGTACCTGCACAGGTTCGGGCACGATAGCTCGCCTAACTGCCCGATATGCACGGATGCGGAAGAAGACGCAGAGCACATAACGTTCTACTGCCGCAGGTTTGAGAATGGGCGGCCACAAGTGGCACCTTACGAGTTAACGAGCCTAATGATCGGTAGTGCAGCAGCTTGGAATGCGGTAGACGCGTTCGCTAGACATACCCTCGTGGAGCTACGACGGGTGGAGAGGCAACGGGTGGAGAGCAGAGGGGGTGGAAGCCAATAGTGTAGTCCACTGAGGTCCCACCATCCTAGCGTGCTAATGCCAACCAGCCTCCGCGAAGTAATACCTAACGGTGGTCCCGCGGAGGAGAATGGTAGAAGAAGTGTGTGGGGGGGGGGTGGGGGTAGTTTTTAGCACGTAGGTGCCAGGGATGGCGAATCGTGCATACTGCTACTAAGAACCAGCAGTATCTTCCGAAGATTTTCTACCTCCTGCTCGCTGAGCAAAAAAAAAAAAGAAAAACACACACACACACACACACACTGCTTACTTCGTCTTTGCGAAGCCATAACTACAAATTAGATAACATGAACATAATCACCTTGTTTGCGTGCAGAAAAAGACCTTCAAATCCTCCGACTACCTCTGATGGCACCGTCTCATACTTCCATAGTCCAGTTGCCAAAATGGCACTGTGTTTGCCACATGTACAACAGTTACTCAGTCTGTAGATTATGATATTGATGCCGGGCTTCTAATCATTCCCTTCGTCTGCCCTCGTTTTCCTTTTGTTGTACGTATACTTATCGTTTTTATTTCACTAAAAAAAGGTAGGTAAGTTATTTTGTTCTTTTGTATTTTTATATTTTTTTCCAAAAAAGGTTTATCTTAAGACTAGCCCATCAAATAAACAGCTATGTATAACATATTCTTTTATTTTTTAACAGCTTTAGTTTTAGTTTTTATCTTTTTATATTACTTTTCCTTTTATATTGAGTCTTCACATTTTAACTTTTTTCTAATTTGTTATATTTTTAAATATATCCATTGCGTTTTTAAGCAAGTTTTTTTTTTTTAATTTCAACATATCTCTTGTACATTTTTAACATATTTACTGTATTTTGGAACGTTTCTTAATGTGTTTCTTGAAAGTCCTCTTTTTTTTGTATATCAGTTTGAACGCTTTTATTGTGTTTTTGAACGTCTTAATTTTTTCAGGTACTATATGAAAGATTTTCTTCTTTTTTTTTTTTTATTTGTTATTGCAAGATAAGAAAGTTTTAGAAAATAACGCTATACGTATGTATGCTTTCTACGTAAACCCAAATGTGTAATCAGCGGATCTACTTCGTAAATAACCATTTCATTTCTCTACATCCACAGTTTAATTGTCTTGTTTGAATTTTTTTTTATTGTTGACGGTATGAACTTAATACTTATTTATTTATCGTCCTTTTTTTTCGTTGACTTATTTTTTTTTTTTATTTTTTTATTTGTCTTGAAACAATTCGTATGAATTGAAACATGTATTTAACGTATATATCGTAATGTATCTTGTTGTGAATGTGGTAAAGCATGTATTAGAGAGCCTCCTCCTACAGAGACTTTTCTGCGCAAAATTGCTTTACTTATTCAGCTCGCCTTCAGTCCGCCAAGACTTCGTTCCTCTTTTTCTGGCAAGTGTAACTGCTAGAGAAGAAACTAATGCAAATTTGAACGCAAGATTTCATTTGTTTATAATCACTAATTGATTATCAATTGATTTCTCTTTCATTCCCTCTTTTATATTAAGTTTTAAGCGCTTAAAAACTAAATATATTGCTATCGTTAACAAAATTGAATTAGGGCGCTTAGCGTCAGATTTCATATCGTTGCGTTCCAAAAAGTGCAATTTGGTGGATTTGAAAATGTGTCATATTTTTGTTTTATTTTGTTGTTGTTTTGTTTCTGTTTGTGTTTTATTGTTTTTTTGACATAGTTTAAGTGATGTATACATGCAACGATATGCAGTCATGCTACAATACAAACAGGAGCGTGCAAAATATCATATTTTTCTACAATAAAATATTTTTAAAGTAAAAAAATGGTAAATTAAGCGGTATATTGAGACTATAAAATACATGCATCTTACGTTGAACCATATTGTATGAGCATAAAATTTAGAAATCTTCAATGTGAATTGATGTGAATGGTAAACCATTCCTATTTGCTGACGTCACTTCGTTTAGTTTTGTTCTTTTTTTTCAAACACAAACACAAACCTAAGTAAACCTAAGTACACAACACACAGGTAAATCTACTATATTGCAAGCACACCTGCTTACAGGTCGATTATTCAGTACATACATTGACGAGGACTCTTGGAGAGCCCAGACAACGACCTAACTGAAATATTGTCTATTTAGCTTACGCGATTCGCCAAACTAAACCAACTATTTCATGAGTGCCTCTTAGCACTTGTAACTAAGAGGCATTTGTTATAAAAAACACAATAAGACGCAAAAAATAAACTAAGATCATTTGCGCTGATAATGAAGATAAACCTTATTGGAAATTAAAAATTAAAGAATTATTCTAAAACTATCACCCAAATAAATTTTGAGTAGTGTTTGCAATGTCCTGCAATTGATTCTGCCAGATGTGCAAATACGACAATTAAAATGATGGCACAAAAAATGCAACGTAAACAGACATACAAGGAAAAATAAAATAAAAGAAAGCACGGCTTAAATGGCAATGTGCACTTATGGACTATGGTCAATAATTAAAAAAAAACCCATAAATAAACAGACAAACAAATACGTATAATATTGAAATTCATAGATAAACGAATGTTAACAAGTTGGAATAATCATATTCAATAAAATGAAATATATAAAATCTAAATTGAATAAAATGAAATATGTATTAAATCTAAGTGTAAAAAAATGTCCGTGGTGCGTATCCTTGCCATTAATGCGTCATATACACATTAGGCTGCTAATTATATCTTTTCATAAATTTGCTCTTTCTCCGAGGAACAAATTTAATAACCTTTTTTCTTTGCGTTACGTATGACTTTCGTCGTAGGTTTCTCTACTCATTTATTTTTGAAAATTAAAATAGAAATAGGGGGTAAGTCTGACGCTTGCCTCTTTATAAATAATAGAAATGAAATCATAACAAAATAAATAAAAAAAATTTTATATTGAAAATGTTGAAGATATATTAGTTCTTATTTCCTTACCTATTCGTCTTAACCGAGAGTTCTTTACCGAAACATGAACATGATTATCTAACCAAGTTGTGAGCGTTGGAGCATTTAAATATTCGCTTTTCCAATTTGCTACTTTATAATGTGTGGAAATTTCAGGAAGCGCTGCAGAAACGCTAGCGAATCTTCCAATTTTCTTTAAATGGCATCTGCTCTTATGACCTCCCATTAGAATATGCCAATGATCTTATATATAGTAATAACCTTTGTGTAAAAGCCAATCCATTTGCCTTTAGATTTCATTATGTTTTACTATATTTGAAGTGGATTCGCTGTTGCTTGTATTGTTATTAACTATGGCTTTAAAAGATGTCTGCTTTCGCATGAAAACATTTGAGTGGTTTACACATGTAGTGCTGTAAATTGCTTCACTTGCTAGTAAGGAGACAAGCATTTATTTTTTATTCCGGCTTCAATGGTATTCGTGCCTCCCATCGGAACATACGAGCCGTAGCGCGAACCCGAAAATTTAAACTTAACTGCCATTATTTTCATATCATTGTCGTAAACCTCACCCGTAAAACATTTGTATGTACTGTAATAGAAAGTAATATTTTTTACACATCTAGTCGAAAGCCAGGCACTTTTGTGTGACAAGTCCCACTGTTGGACGCCACTTTTGTCTAGGGGAATAATACATTATTAACATTTTGTTGCGTTAACTAACGAATAATAATAATAATAATAATAATAATAATAAAGTGGCCTATAATGTGTTCAATATTCACCACATTTTTAATAAATGGCAAAAGATGGAACAATAACACATTTTTTTAGTAATAATAATAAAAAAAAAGTAAAAAAAATGAATGAAAATTATAAGTAATTTTTAATCTTATACGATATGTTTTCACGTTGAGAATAGTATAAAAATAGTATACGAAATGTAAAAGAATTCATTAACTCACGTTATTAAAAAACAAAGAATACAATAAAAAAAGGATGATGGTTGGGTACTGCTGCATTACATGATGGATGGGTGTTGCTGTATTAGAGATGACTTCGCATATATAGATGAAGTTGCTTTTGATGATCCCAATTACCTTATTGCTGTGTTCGCTGTTGTTGCTTTTGTTGAGTTGTGTATGTATGTAATTAGGACGAAGCTTCTTAATGCTATTTCAGTATTTGCCATTCAATACGTTATAGTTAGCATTTATATATACATTTATAACATTTTATTCTCTTCTTCTTTGTCTTTTAGAAGAAAAAACCAGGCCTTAACACTAGAAGTATTAACAGATGTTATATCTTTCTAGTTCAGGTGAATCTTTATACTCTGTGGAAAGTTTACGGGTGTTCTTCGGCGTAAGCATTTCGCTGATAGCTAATATTTTATAGAGATCAGTTTGAATTTCTTGATCGGCATTTACGTGATTGCTGTTAATTTTTTCCGGATGAACTCGGATTTATCCACGTTGGCGCACAGATTGGATTTTCTTGGACAATGGAAGACTTCTCGAACGTTTGCCGGATGTTCGTCTAAAGTTTTTCTTATAGCAATAATGTCCCCCAATGCAAGTCCACGTAATTCTTATGAATAATTTTCCACGATCACTTGCTCGTTGTTCAAACATTCGGTACCATATATAAACTTCGTTTTAGCAATCAGCAAAAACAATTTACTCAACATATTGTTGATGCTCTCATTACCGCTCGTATACTACGACTGTTTCGTGATATTGGATTTTGTGTTGTAACATCTGTTGCAAATGCAACCCTACATTTGTGTCTACAACTGCTTGAATGCCCGAATTGCGGGTAGCATATCACTGTTTAAATAGCTAGTCGTCCTTCATGACAATTTTGTGTTCTGCAATGTTCGGGGCTCGATGTTGATCAACATCGCCCCCCCAATGACAGCTATAACACTAATTCTGTTGACTTCAAACCATACATTAGCACCATCTGACTGTATGTTTTCTCTAGCGTTATACGAATTTTCACTACCCTCCAAATGTCCTCGGCTTTCCAGGATCAAGGATTCGGGTCTGTCGCATGGAGGTATTACAGGTTCACCAACGCTGGCCGCTATAGGGCTATCAATTTACTGACGTAACCGTAGTTGAGATTTTTTTTTTTGTAGGCGGAGTATAATCTCTAGTTTTGTTCAATAATTTACTCGTTGATGTGCGAGATTTCTTTTAGGTTTCGTGCACCGGCAAGGACCCCGATTCCCTCACCTCGATGTTTAGGCTAGAAAAAGCACGTTGTGTGTAAATTAGGGAAGGCTATAAGTTAGTTCAGAGCTAATTTCTATGCTGTTAATGACGATGTATGGTCGTGGAATTTGTGAACTTCTGTGATTGGAAATGGAGGTGATTACGTTGTTGCGATACGACGAACTTCCACCATTGTGATGTTTATGTTGCGAGACGACGCCAGCGGAGGAAGATTTGATTGAAAACTGGGGACTAGTTGGGACCGCGATTTTATGTGACAGTCCTATCTGAAAATTGAGATATATCATCGCACTTTTTCCGAAAACGATAGTTGTTGGTTTGTTGTCTATTGAGCTTCTTTTCTTTTTTTTTTTTTTTGTGGACAACCATGAAGAGGCGCCCATCAGGGTAGTGCGAGACTTTAACCGGCTAAAAAACCATCCTCCTGTTCCCTACCCTGCGGCATGATCGTTTAGGTATACCTTCACAGAGGGATTACCCGCTTAGGCTTACTTAAAAGCCTACATTGACGCTCTTCGTGTCTTTGTTTTCTCATAACGTTTGCGGCGAACACTCCTGCCGCCTTCCATATTTTGAGATCGTGCGAAATATTTCTCATGAGATTGTCGGAGAGAGGTAACTCTCCAATTTCCGTCCGTAGTCTCTGTCGTTCGTTATGGTATTTCGGACAAACAAAGAAAACATATTCAGCGTCTTCGGTGCATTCACAAAAATTACAGAATCGGCCCTGCTCTAATTTAAACGTGTACAGATATGATCTAAAGCAACCATGGCCGCTAATTAGCTGTGTCAAATAAAAGTCCACCTCACCATATTGCCTATTGACCCAGAGCTGCAGATCTGGTACGAGCCGGTAGGTCCATCTACCCTTACTCGCTCTGCTACAGCGCTCCTGCCAGTCTTCCGCCAGTCGCTGTTTTGCTCGCTGCTTAGCCGCTTCAGCCGACAATCTGTGAAATTCAGCCCTATACATACCACATCTAGTTCGCAAGTCGATTGGTATCATGCCAGCGATAACCACAGCCGCATCTCCAAAGTTTTTGTCACGATAGTTATCGCTAGGTCGTCAGCAAAACCCACGATAGATGCTTGTTCTGGGAACTGCAGTCTCAGGATATCGTAGTAGATTACATTCCGCAATTTAGGATCAAGCTGTTCTCTACGCCCTTTATCCGTTACGTAGCGAAGTTTCCTGCCAATAAAGTAACTAGCCGCTATATTTATAAGGTACGGTTGGACTCTTCTTTCGTGTAGGACAGCTATGAGATTACCAGTTTGCTGAGTTGAATGCATTTTTAATATCTAATGCTGTTATTAAGCAATACTTTTTGTTGCCTTTCTTCCAGCGTTTTCTTTTTATCGCTTCTGCTGCAATATTCGTAACCATCTCTATTGCATCTATTGGGCTTTTATTTTTCCTGAAACCAACTTGGAAGTCCGACCTTTAGAGCTCTCCAGCGATTCTTCTATATGATTTCGAATAATCTTTTCACACAATTTGGCAATCGTATTCAACAGACAAATAGGCCGGCATGGAGTAACTCCATGCGACGGCTTACTTGGCTTTGGCAGCAACACCGGCTTTTCTTGTTTCCACTTATGGCTTACTTAATAGAAATTAATATTATCTCTCACCGCAATCAGTGGCACATATGTAAACACGGCTTTATGTGGAAAAAGGGTGCCAATTATTTCTTCCACAAATTCTGTGCAGCTTTGTTGGTCTGAATATTTTAGCTTCTTCATTACCAACTTGTACGGCATGCCCCGTGGGTCCTCATTTATCTCGTTAATCAGATTCTGGAAACAGTTTTTCTTACTGACCGTAATCGCATTTTTAACATGTTAAGGGCAGCGTGTACCACCGGTGGCTCACAAGCGAATGCTTTATCTGGCGGCGTGTAGCCCCGGTGGCTCACAACAGCTATAGTTTTGTTAGACGGAAAAAACTTTGGTTAAAACTAATTTTTTTATTGAAAAAATCAAGAGCTTATTTTTTTAGGTGGGTTATAGTACAGTTAATATGTTTGCTTATTCGCTCTTGTGGGTTTTTTTAAAACATTCAAGGCATAGTGGTGGTTCACCTTCGGAAAATCGGCAAAACGTTGTAATCCTTTTCGATTTTTTTGAAGCAATAGTTCTACCTCGTCGAGCAGATAAGTTTTTATAACGTTCAGGACATCGTTTCCGCTACTTTCTTGCAGTCCGAGGATACTTCTGACGAAAATGTGCAGTTTCTCTTTTAGGTTTTAGGTTTTGTGGTTCTGCAGACATTTCATCCAGGAGCCAGTCAATAATATTTTCTCTAAATTCTAAAACATCAAAATGCTTGGTACCCCACTTTTGATGAATATACCATGCATTTGCAATTGATGTTGCGCAAATCAACTCTATGATAATTTTTCGGTACCACTTAATGATTTTGCGTAAGCAATTGTAATATGATGCAATTTCATCGGATATATCAACGCCTTTTTTTGCATTGTTGCAGTCAAAAATAGCATCGGGTTTTAGTTTACCACTTGTTCCTTCAATAATAGTACAAGTGTGATTGTTGCAAGTAGTTAACATGCAAACAAACCTTTTATCTGTCCATTTTAGAAGTTTAACTCCTTTAGGATTTTCAACACTCACAATGTCACCTCGTTTTTGTTTTAGTTTTGCTACTACTGGTAGAAATCTTCTATTCACTTTTACAGTACCACATAAATTCGTTGATTTATCTAAAAGTTTTTCAGCTAACGGCACACTTGTATAGTAACTATCTGTATATAAAGTGCGACCCTCAAATAACAATCCATTCATCAATTGCATTACAACGTTATGTGCATGTCCTTTCGTTGTGGAGTTTACGGTCGTTCCAGTATAAATTTCAACATTATATGTGTAGCTTCCAGTCAAACACAATTTGTATAATTTAATACCATATTTACGCCGCTTGCCTCACCTCAAGAGCAGTTCACTATCTATTAGTAATCCGTAAAGACTGAAGAATAATTCATCAACACTCAGCTTTATATTTACAGAACCAACTAGAAGCAAGTGCTTATCAAAAATCGAACACGGGAAAAATACTATATAATTTTTCCATGGCCATACTTCACGCCTGCATTGCTTACTGCAATGATAAGTAAGCGGTAAATTCGTGGACGGCGTGCACGCAACGATCTGTGGGTATGAGCGCTGATATAATAAACGTAGAATAAAAGGAAACTACACTTTTGAGTATGAAGTCTTGCTAAAGAACATTTTGTGCAAGACGCCGCCAGATAAAGCAAAGTATGATTTTTGCTGCCGCCCAATGGAGCGAAATAGGAACAACTGCGCCGTCCTTAAAGTGTTAAATTGCTTTCGCTTGAGTTTGTACTCTTATTGGTGGGCGAGATAAGCACTAGTCCCCCTCGATTTTTGGTAGACACGCCTCACTCTATTACATTGCGCCCTTAGTTCGGCTATCTCGTTATCTATCTCGTTTTTAGTTAGTAGTAAGGAGTCATTAAAATTGAAGGAAAAAAAAAAGAAAAATGTTGATCTTTACAATTTTTTGAATAAAAATCTTTTTAAATTGCGAATAGAAAATTTTTGCTTAAAAAAAACTCAAATTAATTCATAATAATAATTAATTAATAATAAAAATAAAAATAAATAACAATTGTAAAATTTGTTAAAAACGTTACGAATACGTTTTGAACTGTTGCAACAGACCTCAAGAAATGCAAAGGTTTGGTGATTTTTCCACAACGAGTCAAAGCCCTAAAGAACAAAGAAAAATCCTAAAGTCTTCTGTATCTGCTATCGCATTCGAAGAAAAAGACTCTCAATAGGCTGCAACGCATGTTCAAGTCCTTCGAAATGATTGGGCACATCACATACAGTGATTGGTAGTGTTAATAGCTTTCCTGACGTCAATTTGAAACAAAGTGTTTATGATAGGAATATGTTCAGATATCGCAAACTGAATCACTAAATCACAGTATACTCGTCCCCTTCGATAATGCATTTGTAAAGCTCTGGGGAAAAGCAGATTAGAAATATATGCCAACTGCAAACTTAAACTCATAGACATGCCTTTCATATAACAACGACATCGATATGGCTGCCAGAAAATCGACTTCATCACAGCATACAACACATACAAATTATAAAAATTCTGTAGGGCAATTTCGGCGAGCTAGTCAGATTTAGTTAGAGCCCTTTAAGTATATTACAAGCTCATCTATTCGTCTTTCGAAGCCCGCTTAGTTTGTACTCAGCGGGAAATAGCAGCTGTAAAGGTAAACTTCTCTGTATTTAACACTCACGTGTCCCTCCCCTTCTGAGATAAATCTCATGGTTGACAGATCCGAGCTGCATTGCCAAAAGGCTGCTCTGCCAGTTTTATCCTTTGCTCACCTCGTTCCGGAGCTTACCTTATAAGGCTCACTAAGAACTAGTATGTCATTCGAAAGTTCTCTGACGGTGTGTTGCCGCTGGACAGTGATCTGTATTTATTTGCCTGCTTTTCATAGGTGTCCATTGTTGTCACTGCCGCGTGTGTTTACCGGGCTATTTCTGCCGGCCAGTGGATGGTCATGAGGCTTGCCTTGTTCCTTGCAAATCCCACAACAAGGGCTCTTAGTGCAGTCTCTTGTTCGGTGGCCTTCTCCGCTGCATTCTAAACAGCACTTGCTTCTATCTTTCTTTGATTTGCGGTTTCTAGCGATGTGGCCTTCATCGAAACATTTATAGTATTTTAGCACTGCAGATTTTTCTCTGATCCTGCTTACTACCCACCCAACGTTGATTTTCCCGGCTTCAAGTAACACTTTACCACCTCTTATTGGATCTGAGAGTTGCTGTTTGTGTGCCGACATATGCTTTCCTGATTGGCATGACGGCTTCGTTCTTGATATTCAAGCTGCTGAACCGTATATTTATGGGTTGCAAACCATTTTACAAACATTCTATATCCTACAGCATGGGAAGTTTGTTATCGTCGAAGTTGATTTATGCAAACTTTTTAGGTAAAAACTGAACATAGTTTGTTCTATGTTCTATATTCATATATATGTTGTATCTTATGTATTTGCCTTTTTAGTTGTAGAGAACACTTTCGCTTTTTTCTTTCAGTTGTGCTACGTTGTGCAAGTGTACTGTGAGGACCCAAAGTCGTACCCTCGTTTTGGCCTCACGGACTCTCCGTCTCTGGGGAGGGGGAGTGCTAAAATAAGAATAGATTAGTAATAGAATAAGTAATAGATTAGGAATAGCTTAGGAATAGAATAAGAAATAGTTTAGGAATAGATTAGGAATAGAATAAGAAATAGTTGAGGAATAGATTAGGGATAGCATAAGATAGAGCAAGGATAGGTTACGAGTAGGTTAGAGAAAGTTAGTTTTAGTTAGTCGATGCTGGGCTTTCGGGCCGGCAAGTCGGGGTTAGGCTCTCGAGCCGGCAAGTGAGTGAGTGCTGGGCTCTCGAGCCGGCAAGCAGTGAGTGAGAGACACTCAGTAGTAGTGAAGAGAAATTAAATATTAATTAATTTAAATAAAATAAACTTTTGATTGAATTGAAGTGATTAAGGGTAGTTGCGTTAAGAGTAACCTCATTATGAAGAAAAGAACAAAGTCAAGTGAATTAAATAAAGAACCAAGTGCCTGCAAAAAAAAAATAAATTTCCTTGTGTTTGTTTTCCTTCCCTGGGCCGCTGAGCTGCCCCAGCCAAAGGAAAGGGACGACACGTCCTCACAAGTGACACACTTTCTTTGATTTGTCTTCAAAGTGATTGGTTGTATTTTTAAGTCGTTTACGCCGCCACTAGTATGTTTAACAACCCCATCACTACGTATGTCCCGAGTTGAGATGATGGCACCAATTCAATATTTAATGTATTGTTGATAATATTCAATAATTTCCAACTACATTTATGCACAAACATTTTTATTAACACTACGAATTTTTTTTATTATTGTGTTAATTCGAATTTTGCTTCTTTACATCAACCGCTTTGCTTTTGATTTTACTATTACAGTGCTTCACCGTTACATGTCTATGATTTCTACTCACACTAGATTACTTCGTTGTGTGTTTTAGTTTGCTTGGCTTTGATTTTGATTTTATTTTTTTTTATTTGCATTGCGATGTTGTTGTGAATTTGTTTTCTAGTTGGACTGCATGGAATTTTGCCGTTTATTTGCTTTGTATTGCTTTTGATGGCTTTGCTATGTTTTTTGCTCTTTAACAAACACAATAACGGTTTTGTTGTTGTGAAACGTAAAATCCAGAGAAAATACAGAAATGAATGCAAGTTTAAACATGAAATTCGAATTGTACACGAGATTCGAAAATTTATTAAAATTATTTACTATTTCGCGTTTATAAATAATTTAAGAACGAATAGAATCATATATTTTCCTTTCCACTTTTCACAGTTCGCCCGGCGTTCCATTTAACTAACACTGAATTTACTATTCCAAAGTTATTTATGATTTTTTAAAAATTCATATTTTATGAAGATTATATTCTGTTTTTCTCTTTTTTTTTTTTAATAGAAACAGGCTTGACAAAATTAAAGCGTCATTTGTACAGAACGAGATTAAACATGATTTTTCCAGAGATTTGATTAAATAAAAAAACCCGATTTTTTTGTACTTTCCACACTTTTAAACGACGACCGTCGCACGAATACATTTCATTTTACTAATAAGAGTCGCAAGAGTTATTTAAAGTATATATTCTACGCGCTTTTACACTTTAAATGCTTAAACATTATTTTTTCGTCATTTTATAGAAACTATTGCACTCCGAATGAAATTTTAGAGAACATCACGATATTAATGCGATTGTTTTAACGCATTCTTCTGGTTATTCGTTTTCCAAAAATTTTTACACACCCGCTTTACAACCATCTCCTGCCGCTGTCGGAATGCGAATCCCTCTCTTCTGTTCTTGCCTCCTCACCTACGACGATTTCGCCGTAGATCGCCATTTTCACCGCATAATGCTCGCAATGTTTTGCGGCGACCACATTGCGGTACTTCCTTCACCTTAGCTCCCTATGGGATTTTGCATGTATGGCGTTGTTTTTGTTTCGCCGGTTTTAAGCATTTTTGGCTTGCTTGTTTAAATAATTTTATCACTTTTCCCAAATGAAAGGAATTGTTTTGTTTTTGTTTTTTTTTTTTTTTTATGTTCCGTTAAACGACACTTGTGAGGACGTTTCGTCCCTTTCCTTTGGCTGGGGCAGCTAAGCGGCCCAGGGAAGGAAAACAAACGCAAGGAAATTTATTTTTTCGCAGGCACTTGGTTCTTTATTTAATTCATTTGGTTTACTTCTTGTTTTCATAAGGGGATTAATCTTAACGCAACTATCCTTAATTACTTCGATTCAATCAAAAGTTTATTTTATTTAATTTAATTAATATTTAATTTCTCTTCACTGCTACTGAATGTCTCTCACTCATTGCTTGCCGGCTCGAGAGCCAAACTTCGACTTATCGGCTCGAGAGCCTAAAACTCACTGACTAAAATTAAGTTTCACTAACCTACTCGTAACCTATACTTATTCTATCTTATGCTATCCCTAATCTATTCCTAAACTATTTCTTATTCTATCCCTAATCTATTCCTAAACTATTTCTTATTCTATTCCTAATCTATTCCTAAACTATTTCTTATTCTATTCCTAAGCTATTCCTAAACTATTCCTTATTCTATTCCTAAGCTATTTCTAAACTATTCCTTATTCTATTCCTAAGCTATTCCTAATCTATTACTTATTCTATTACTAATCTGTTCTTATTTTAGCACTCCCCCTCCCCGGAGACGGAGAGTCCGTGAGGCCAAAACGAGGGTACGACTTTGGGTCCTCACAGTGCGTTAAGATTATTATTGTTTTCTTGTGCTTAATTATTTTTTTATTCAAGATTACTATGTTTAATATATTTTTGTAGATTAATTCCCAACACTTTAAATTTATTTTAATGTGTAATGTTATGTAATGTAATGTTAAAAAAAATGTTATTGCAAGTTGCTTGCTTATGAGAAGGCGAGTATAGTATTTTAAAACTATGATATTTTAACCAAAACCTTTTTACCTTTAAGATGATAAAAGCAGGAGCGTAAGAGACTTGTTTACATGACAAAGCAAAAAAGGCAACCAACAACGAGTTTTTATTGAAAAAACATATGTGTATAATGCAAGAAAAGTAAAACAAAAAAGGAACAACGAAATGGTATTGCCATTCACGATTTCGTCTGAACATCCCGGCCCCCTTGAATGGACTCGGTCCCTTCAACAGGTAGACGCCGAACCTTAGTAGAAGTTCTAGGTATTTCGCCACTGGAAGTTTTAACAGTGATAACCCGCACAAGTCCGTCATTACCAGGATGAATTCCAGTAATACGACCCAGGCGCCATTTTTGAGGAGAAAGATTGTCTTCCTCTACAACAACAACGTCCCCAACCGCTACTCACATACGACCTTTAGTCCACTTAGTTCGATTTTGCAACGTTTGTAAATAATCCTTAGACCATCTGTCCCAAAACTGTTGCAGATAATATTGCAATCTTCCAGTCCAATCTTCTTCCAATCCAATAAAGTTTACTTTCGTTACCAGCGCAAACCGTTTAGTTATATATTTCACAAAAATATGCATTTTTTGTTTTTTAGCAATTGTAATACACAAAACAGGGATGTAAACCTTTTTGCTATCATCAAGCCAAACAATACTAAACAATAATTTTGCGCTGGTCGTTCATCAATTTAAAGCTGCATCCGCTTTGAATCATGTTATCTTTTTTTGTCTTAGACATCTTTAATAGATGTCGTTAATAAATAAATTTAAAAAAAACCTGAAATTTAAATATGATAATATAAAAAAAAAAAAAGACTATTTTTTTTGTTTAATTTCTTTTGAAAATCATATTTATTAATTTCTAAAATAGAAAATATAGTATATACAAATTTTTTTTAAAAACCTAATCTTTTTATATATAAAAATAAGAAAGAGAAATTTTTTTCTTATTTTTTTGAAAATTACTTTTATTTATTTATTATTCATTTCAACATATATATATACATAAAACCTTTTCTTTACGTATTCTTAAAAATAGATATTCTATTTTTTCGTATCTCTATGAAATCATAGAGATATTGATTATCAATTCTTATTTTTATCTCGTATTGGGTGTAAAAGTTGTTTACACTCATTTCTCTAATTTTGAAATTAAAACTAAAGTCTGGGAGGAAGTCCCAGTCTTTCATTAGATCTTTGTCGAAGTATTCTGCGACCTGCGTTCGCTGACAGTGTTACAGCATATCCTCCACATCCGCCCTCCAATTCCATAAGAGTACCCGCTCCTGCATTTCTTGCTCGGTGAAGCTGATTTGTTCCATCGAGCGTGTTTCTATAAACCCTATTGAAAGGGTATTGCTTACCTTATAAAAATTCATTTCACTTGGTATTTGACTATTGTTGGTTTTGAAAATTTTTGTAATGTTAATAGATTTATTTCGAGTCGGTATTTATACTTTTTTCTTTACAATATATTTTGTGAGGATATTTCGCTGCTATTTTGTGGTTAAAAAAAAATGCAGTTGTACAAATTAAAAAGTTCCTGCGCGAATTTATATCGCTCGTAAAATAGTTTGGTTGGTTTAGGTATTTTTAACTTTTATACACTTTATCCAGGAATCATATCTATGTATGTCATATATTGATGATGATATAAATGGTAAAGCGGATAAATTGTTTTATATCCTTAATTCATTGATTTTTTTAGAAAGAAAGTCATGTGATCCTCATCAATACAACAATCATATGCTTTCAATAGATTTTCCAAATCTCTTGATGAAACCATTGTCTTTTTTTATCGCGGAGGATAATAAACGGATGAATTTATAGAAACAACTGATGAGTATGCTACTATCTTAATGTTATTATATTCTCTCCATTTAAATTAAACTTAACAAAATTTCGTAATAACGTAACATTTTTCACAGCACGTCTACATTTACAACGATGGTAATTACATAAATTTGTATTTGTATCTGTTCTATATAGATTATCTATATTCGAACAGTTAAAGTCATCTAAATTAAGTATGTAAATTTCTTCTCCAATTAGTGTCTTCATCCATTTCGATTTCTCAACTCCTTTAACACACAGAGTTGAATTTTGTGTGTTTTCGATAGACATCTTTAGATATTCTTCTTACCATCATCCCATCGTAATCCATGAAATATGTTGCTTACACTATCTGTTAACACATCATTTTTTCTTCGCAGATATCCTTTTGTTCCAGTATCTTTGGGATCAGTAGGTGCAATTAAATTGCAAGGTCTTTTCTTATGAAGATCTATGATATTACTATTTATACTAATGCGAAGCGTTTTTGATAAATTTGTCTTTAACTTTGAATTGTTACACTGATGATGGTGATTAATTAAACCTTCTCCAAACTTATTTACACAACTCATTATTATTATTATTTAACTATGTTAGCCTCTCGCAGTTCGTCAACGATCGAAGTTATTTCGTTTTTGTGATTATTGTGTTCAGCACTTTAGGAAGAAAGAAGTAAACGTAATTTATCAACTAGCCCGTTAAGATCGTGACAACAGGTATAGATAGGTTTACGAGTGTCTAATGATTTTAATTATAGTCCACTACCTTTCGTTAGAAGATTTGATTTCTTATTAAATAGTGGCGACTACACGTTGATATTTAAATGCTTTTGCGCTCCTCATTAATAAAGATCTTTGTGTAGCTTTGTATTTATTAGAATATCTTTATATTTTATCAGATCTTTTTTTGTATAAAGTTGAGGTTTTGAGTTAAACATGAGCTGAAACAAACCTGGTGTCATAGTCCACTTAATATTTCGTATATTGATAGTGTCATTTCTATTAAATTTTAATTTATTATTTCGATATCGAACATTTCCCCTTACATCTACATTAAAACCATAAATTTGATCTAACTTTTCATTATTAATAAGTGTTCGTACAACACTATAGAGTGGGGACTTATTTGAATTAATGGTAGCATCATTACTACTATTATTCATGTTTTCATTTCTCTTTTACCAGTATTCAATTGTTATTTACTCATTCGTTTTTGATTGAAAGATGTTTGTGATGTTTTCAGTCGTTTCTCATTATTATCACCAAAACCATCTATTGGCGTAAAATCTTTTTTTGTTCAATTTTAATTGTGGTTATTGTTGTTGTTGTTTGTGTTGTAGCTTTCCTTCTTTAAAGTACATTTTTTTCTTCTCTGTCTGTATATGTCTCAAAGCCTTTAAATTCCTCTCTACTTTAGCTCCTTTCTTGTCGATGCTCCGCTTTACATTTTTTTTAACTCTAAACCTTTTCTTTTTGTTGTTGCTATTGTTGTTCTTGTTGTTGAATAGCGTTGTACTCCCTGATGATTCCAAAAACGTTTCATCAATATTCATGTATTTTTCTACTTCTGCATTATGGAAATCAGCTTCTCCTTCTGCTTGATTACCCACGTAATCAATATATGGAGAATCTTCTGTATAATGAAATACATTTGGTGACGCAGCTGCGATTAGAGGGATATTACGAAATATACTCTTACCAGCTCTTCCACTCTTTTTATACTTTAATAAATTCTATTTAGTTTTTGCACTCCTTCCATTCTTTCCATACTTTAATAAATTTGTTTTAGTTTTTCTTCTATTTCTTGCGTTTAGCTTATAAGGTATAAGGTGATAATAAATTATACGTAGGCATCTCAACATCATTATTACCCATCGTAACATCATTGTCTGCCTACAGCTCAACATTATCATAATCAAAATTATTTACATCATTAATCTCGTCATCATAATCATCTTCATCACCATTGTTATTGTTATGATTTTCTATCGAATCATTCGTAAATGATGACGTCAACGGTGTCGAATTTTTATTACCAAGTTTTTTAATTATCCGTTTCAAAGGTTTCGTTATACGCTTAAATGTGTCTTCCAATAACTTACAGGTAGCCCTCCTACAACGCGGTCAATAGGTTCTTGAAAAATTCCGCTATAGGAAATCTCGTTGGAGGAGACTTACATCCAGTGCAAAAAGGGAAATACGTTCCCAATCGAAAAAAAATAGTTTTTATTTCAGATATTTTTCTATTTAACCATTTTCTCATAACTACATAGCTTAATAGCAATTCATTTATTTAAACACCGCAAAATAAAATAAAATCTGGAAAACAAATAAAAAGTAAATTTCAAATTTACTTAACATTAAATTAAAGCACAATTCAAATCACAACCTTCTACAAATCTCCCTGCTCGATATTCCCTATTATAATTTGAGTACGTTTCAAACGTTTTGCTCATATCCGTCCTAATTCAAATTCCGAGCTTGATCCACTATCAGAATGATCCTTATCAGGGATTACTGGTTTTAAAAAAATCTTTTATCTTGTATTTTGTAAATTTCATAGATTTTCTGGTACGCGACTAAATTATTTTTAAGATTTCTTTTGAACATTTCTGCTCTATCCGTTAGAGGATCGTTTTCCAAAACACTTCCAAATACACTTCCAACTCTTTCGCCATATTTTCTCCGCACTTTTTAGTGAAAAGTTTTCAATTTGGGCATTGGAAAGATCGTCAGAGCTATCTTCAATCGATGATGCTTCATTTGTCATTGCCACTAAATCTGCTTCATTTATTTCGTCATCCGTAATTAATTCTCGAATATCATCCACAGTAATTTCGTCAAATCCATCGCCTCTTATTACGTTCGCCAGTCTTACTACGTTTCTATATTCATCCTGTGTTGGATTAGCAACAATTTCCTGAACTGCTGCCTCCGGCAATAGTGCTTTCAAACAAGCTCTCAGTGTTGATTGACAAACTTCTTTAAGGGACGTCCCAACGATTAAAACACAATTTAAAATTGACAACTGTTTCCAGACTTCCTTAACCGTTATATTTGATGATTCCGTCTTCTCTAATGTTAGCTCAACCGATTTGCGGTTAAAAGTTGCTGTTATTCTTTGATCTAAATGATATAGTGTTAGGTGGTAAAAATTCAACTTGGATATTAGGATGACATAACTCAGTTGCATGAGATGGAGCATTGTCTAAAAGTAGTAAAACTCTAAAAGCCAAGTTCTTTTTTTTAAATAATTTTTTACGTCAGTGATCCATGCTTTTTTGTTCGCTCTCCCATACACTGCAATATTCTTTTTGTTGCATCCTTTCATAAATCGTGGATTTAATGACCGGTTAAAAAACATTGGCGTGGTCATGAAATTGCCAGACGCATTAATGCAAAGTAACAATGGTATCCGTTCCTTAGGAACCTTAAAGCCAGGAGCTGGTTTTTTCGTTTTTCGAAATAAAAGTTCTTGACGGAATTTTTTTCCACCACAAACCCGTCTCATCAGCGTTAAATATTTGATCTGGTAAATGATCATGTTCTTTAATAATTTTTGCGAACTCTTCTGAATATTTATCCGCTGCATTAGTATCTGCGGATGCTCTTTCACCCTGTATTTTCTAACTGTGTAATGAATTTCGTTTTTTGAACTTTTCAAACTATCCTTTGCTAACCACGAATTGATGGCGGTCTTCATCGGTTGATGGTTGTCCTGTTTCCTTTAAATAGTTGAATATTTTTAATGCTTTCTGCCTAACTACATTTCCATCTAAGGGCAATCGCTTTTTCGTCATATCTTCTATCCACATGCAATCGCTAACGATTGTTCCATTTTTTCCATTATCTTTGCTGTTGGACGAGAAATGATTTTTGCGAATACCGATGATCCAGATGATACCGAACATCTAATTTTCTCTACGTTTTGTTTTATTGTCCTTATTGTTGATTCATTTAATTTAAAATGCCTAGGAAATGTCAGCTACCCTCTCTTGGTTTTGAAGTCGATCCAAAATTTGAATTTTAGTTTCAATAGTGATAAATTTTCGTTTTAACGACGTACCTTCCTTTTCTTTTGGCATTTTTACGGCTTAAATTACAATTTAATTATTTTAAGCTATAAACAATTTACTGAAAGAAAGAAAGAAAGAAAGTTACTGATTATACTTTGATTTTCACAAAATAAACTTGTAAGACAAAATATACAAGCATATAAATCACTCTCCCTTTTAAAGTTCTTGAAATATTTCTTTGAAAACTCTTTAACAAAATATAATACAAAAAATCACAAATATTTTAAAACTTAGTGATGTGTTTCTCACGACTTCTTTACTGTGAATGACGAGACAAACTTGAATTTCCAAAAACTCTTTCCAAATTTAATTTTCAGGAAAACCCCTTTTTAAAAAAAAAAATGTGTGTGTAAATGTTTGAAAAAATTGCGTTGTAACTTTGCCGTCAATTAAATTCTATCCATGCTATAAAGAGTCAATACACATGCAGATAGGCGATCTTTCTTGTAAAATTAAAATATGTAGTGTAAAAATCAAAGAGGCTAGATCTCACAATTAGTTAAATAAACATATTGTTACGAAAATCCCAAATCCAGTTAATGCTAACTTTGCTTGACTTTTCCCAAAGTAACAAATTCCCTAGCGCATATTCGCGACGCGTCATGCCGCTGCCGGCCGACAATAAAGGTTAGCAGAAAAACAGACAGGGAAAAACCCAGGTGCAAATGCGCACCCAGGTCCTGCCGGCCGAGGAAAACGATTAGCAGAAGGAAACCACATAACATAGGCATACTCGAGTATAGGTCTAACCAAACATGTACAGCCTTTTCGTAATGTAAGGATCATCAAGCTCTTTGGACCACATCTTTATAAAACCAAGCGCGGACCTAGCTTTGTTTAACGTGAGCTCAATATGCAAGTCAAAACGTAACCTATGGTCAAATAGAAAGCCTAAATTTGTGAACTAATCGACGTCCTCCAACTTGTGCGAATCAATGAAATACTGAGTAATGAACGATTTCCTTCTTGAGAAAGAAAGCTTCTTACATGTATACAGAGTTAATTTTACAAGATTCATCGAGCGCCATGCAACCAAATTATTCAACTCACTTTGAAGCTGATGTGATTGCGATTCTACGGAGAAGGAAGAAAACAGTTTCACTTCATCAGCACACATTAAGATTTGGCAGGAACTACTCACCGATGGGAGATCATTATTTTTTATTTTTATTTATTTATTTATTAGGGCCCTACTAACAAGCAGATTGCTTAATACTAGTAGGTTAGAGTGACGTGATTACAATGTAAGAGCTATCAAAAGTATATAAAAAAAAAAAAAGAATATGTATATGGTGGTTAAGAGAAAATAATTTAGGTAATACGTATTAAATAAATTATGATATACATAGTAGCATATATATGTATAGTAGTAGTAGTAGTAGTAGTAGTAGTAGTAGTACAAGTATGATGTACATAGTAGTAGTAACGAGCACTGTACAGTCATACCCATCCCTGTTCGGAGATTTAGTAACTGAAATTTCAATCCACTGCAAAATGCAAGTAGATTTGTTTACGAAATCTCATAGTGTCGGCGATATTATGGATGCAGCGTGGTAGTGAGTTCCAGAGTCGGATGGCGTATATAAAAAAGTAATGTTCAGACATGGACAATTTATGCTGCAATTGTATGATATGCTTTCGTCTGCGCGATTGGATGAATTTGATTTTTTTATATAAGTAGTCTGGCCCTTTGTACGTGATAATTTTGTGTAGTAGGCACAAAGTACGACACTTTAGAAGATCATCAAGAGACATGACATACAACCTGTTTTTAAAGGCTGATAATCGGTCATACCTCTTGAGACAATAAACATATCTAATGATGGTGTTGAAGATTTTGTTTAGCCTAACTTTGGACTGTCGATCACTATTGACAAATAATTCACAGCCGTATAGAAGAGTTGGCATGAGGTACATTTTGGCCAAGAGTACCCTTACTCTCAGCGGTGTTAATCGCTGAGTCGGCCATAAGGTACTTAGCATGCCGTAGACCTTGCCCACACAAGAAACTATATGATTGTTCCAGGAGAGATTGCTATTAAAAAATATTCCCAGATTTTTGGCTTGGTTTACTACTTCGATATCCGATTGATTAAATCTAATATTTATATTAGTATCAACTGCGTAGTTGCGCTTATGAATAAATACACATTTGGACTTATGTGGATTTATAGTTAAACCATTGATCTGAGCCCAGCAATGTATGCTAGACAGGTCTGCATTGACTTTCATGATACATTGACTAAGCTCCCCAGGATTACAACTGTTATACACTTGTATATCGTCAGCATACATATGAATTTTGCACCATTTAAGATCATTGGGTAGGTCATTGATATACAGTGAGAAAAGAAGGGGTGCAAGTATGGACCCCTGAGGGACTCCAACTTTTAATTTCTCATTATTTGACTTGTTCTTACCAAGTAAGACCTACTGCGAACGACTTTGCAGGTAGCTTTTAATAAGATTACTAGCTTGCCTTGAGAAATTAAAAAATTTTTCCAGTTTCTGCACTAGTACTGTATGATTGACCGTATCAAACGCTTTACTGTGATCTAGTAGGATCAGTATTGCAATCATTTTATTATTTAAAGCAGACCGAAGGTCCTCGGTCACTTTTGTAAGAGCGGTTGTACACGATCTATTGGGACGAAAACCAGACTGAGTATTGTACAATAAATTATAGCGCATAAGGTGAAAAGTGATCTGTCTATGTAGGAGACGCTCAAAGACTTTAGATACGAATGGTAATATTGCAATTGGACGGAAGTCGCCATTTGATTTAGCAATTGGGATAATTTTCGCTACTTTCCAGGAGGTGGGGAAAGAGGAGCCGACTAGAATGTTATTAAAGATATCGGTTAAGACGCTTAAGGTTTTTGGTAAGAGTAGTTTGATAAATTTCGGTTCAATACCGTCATAACCGGTGGAATTTGACTTAGTGGATAATAAGCTTTCTAGAACGTCAGCCTCGTCCACACAACTAAAGTTGAGATATGGATGGTAGCGATTCACTTGGAGGTTGGTATAGTGTTCACAATTTGCTGGCTGAGTTGTAGGATTTGCAAATTGTGTATTTAGGGCCTCGATGTCAACATCAGATGACGTTTCCGTGTATTTTTTACCAATACCTAATTCTTTTATGTAATTCCAACTGGCTTTGCTGTCGGTGCAGTGTTGAAACTTATTTGAGTAGTACTCAATTTTAGCCGTACGTACTTGCTGGTTTACTCTACGACGCGCGGCCCTAAAGTCATCGTACAGCTAAGGTGTTCTATACACTCATCACGAAAACGTATTAATCGGACAATGGAGTTTTTGAACCACGGAGGACGATTTGGATATACTGATTTATTTCTTAGGGGAACAAAATTTCTAAATAGGGATGTTACGTGGCTGTTAAATTTATTGAGCTGACATTCGGGGGTGCTTAGGCTCGTTATGGAGCTCCAATCAATTCCGTCAATGGCACTAGTTAAAGAACAATAGTCTATGGAATTATAGTCGCGAAAAGTAATAGTAGAGTAGGAGCGATCGATTGAAACATCGTAAGACAAAAAGATTACATCGTGTTTGGAGAAATTTGAAGCAGATAATTGATCATACAGTAGAACCTTCTCCGGTCGATTTAGCAGGAACAAGTCAAGGAGCGTACTATTGAACGAAGTGTAATGAGTAGAAGTGCGTGTGTTAATGGGGATGAGCTCAAGAGTTTGCATGACCGTGGTCAGCCTTGAGTCTTCTAGTATATTGCTATTAAAATCACCACAGAGGATAACCTCCGAGTAATTTAGGGCTCATTAATGTATAAACTAAATAAAATGGGACCTAAGTGGCTGCCTTGAGGTACGCCAGACGTCACGGGGAATTCATCCGAGGTGATGAAGTTAAACAAAACCCTGAAGCAGATAAGAGCTTATTCATTTCACTAAATAGAAAGGGAAGCCAGAGGCTTGGAGTTTAAAGATAACTAAGTTATGGTTAACCATATCAAACGCTTTGCTTAAATCAGCGTATATAACATCTGCGCGAGAGCCACTAGAAAAAGCCTTGAAAACATGACAAGTAAACTCTAACAAATTGGTGACCGTAGATCGCCCTTTCCGAAAGCCATGCTGGTGTGGAGAAATATACGAATTAATGGTAAAGGCCACTGAGTCACAATTCGCTCGAACAACTTAGGCAAGACACTCAACTTGGCTATGCCTCAGTAGTTCTCAACAAGTTGTCTACTACATTGAATATTTAGTTATTAGAAATTCTGCCGCGATGTACTTAAAAAAACTACTTCTTTCTGGCGAAAAACACTACTCGGTCAATGGCTCTGCTCGGGTATCATCTTGTGGAGGGAGATTACCTCAGGCCGGGGTGAGCTAGTCGGAGTCCATGGTTCTCCCACATTATTTATTTATGTCTGCAGCTCGAATTTGCTGTGTTATATGCACTACTTAGTTTTTAGTTATTGGCCTTCGACCCTGTTCACACAAAACCATTCAAGTACTTTTATATTTCACGACTTCGTTTTTATTGCCAGACCGGGCATTTAAATAATTAACAACAAAATGGTTCACATAATAGGAAGCTGCCCTTTTGACTTCTCAAAAGAAAGGTTAATATTTACAATAGTGCGGGATCTCAGTTGTTGTCTGTTTAATTCTCGCTTAGCTCTTATTTTGATTTTCTTAACCTAATCTTCTTAACCCCCCACCCAAGCAAAAAATATGTGAGGACAAAAGTGCTTTGTAGAACTCTTCTTTGTTTTTGAATACCAACGTAGTTCGGCTAGAAAAGTCCCTGTCTAATAATATACGAATGAAACACAGGAAGTAGTATTTGTATAAAAAAGATATAAGGATTTATCAATTCAGATGTTTTAACTGAATTGCCTTAATTTGCCGTTGTATGCGCTTTAGCACTTGTAACTAAAGGGTATTAAAAAAAACAAGATCAGCGCAGTGTGAATGAAAAACGACCGACAATAATGTATTGATTTTATTGGTCCTTTATACATATAAATTTTTTTACGTAAGATAGAAAAACGCTGAGGTCTTGTATATTATATGACAGTGATATTTTAAATATGACACAACATGTATAAATATGCATGTTCAGCTAATAATATACAAATGCAATACGATACTTAGAAAGTGCAGACGAATATAAGAGTGCAAGTTCAGCTAACCTAGATTGGTCACCAAAAGTATGCGGACAATGTTATAATTATTTTTTACAATTAAATGACGAATAAATAAATAGGCAAGGCATAAATAATTAGAATGACGCCTTGATTTTAAATTCATCTAATTTTTATACATTTTCAAAAAATTATTTTTATTTATTTAATACTATAATAATATTTAGGTCAACATTAATTGTAAACAAATAGAATGGAAATAAGGACGTTTGGCGTCAAATTACGTACCTTGTATTTACTTTTAACTGGGTTAATAGGAATTGAAATTTGATGCGTTTTGTGGAGTGTCACATTTTGTTTTAATTCTTTGTATATGTGTTTTAATTTGTGACACTTCAAGAGGACGCACATATGCACTTAGATGTGGTCACACTAGAATATAGTCTCCTTTTCTGTTTTCTGCGTTACTTAAACTTGTGTTTCAGCTAATGATCATCTCAATTTTCAAAACTCTTATGTTTTTAATATCCGTTACATAGGAAAATAATGTTGATTTTCACATTTTGCGCTTCTTTGCTTCATTTTAGGGTACTTTCAGTTTCCATTTTTATTTTTTTTTTTAACTTTCGCAAACATGTATTAGACAGTGTTTCCGAATCTTGTTTTTCATTTTCTCTTCATATTAGCTTCAATTTCGCATCAAAAGTTTTTTGAAGAACATTTTAAACCCTTTTATTTTATTAAATTTTGTCGCAGTGGTCTCGTGTTAACAATAATGTAGTGAATCTAGCGTAAAGTTGAACGCAGAGTGACTTGTTTCCTGCGCTTTAAATTCAGCGGAACCTACCCTTATAATACACAAAGAGACTTTCTTTCTTTTTATAAACCTCTCTCTCGGTATTGTTCGTTGATTTCCCTCTACCTGTCAATAACAAAAGAAATGTGTTAATGAAATGTAATATATTGTAGCGTAAAACGGACGCATTATTAATAGTTATCGATTCAGATGCTGCATCGGAGTTGACACTAATAACTTTAGTGTACCTGGTTGGCTCTTCTAACTAAAAGGCACCTTAAGAATTTGAATAAGAGACGATCAGTGCAATCTGGATAAGACAACTTACAAAATGTCATAATTTTATTAGTCTTTTTAAATATTATTAGCGATATGCACACGAAATATAAAAGTGCAAGTTCAGCTAAAACTACAAACTTACAGTGTTAAGGAAAAGTATACAGACAACGTAAATTAAAATGATCAACAAATATGTAGGCAAAGTATACACAGAAGGATTAGAAAAACAATAAAATTATTAGTAAGAGGGATCCTCTATCTTAGTTGAATCATTGCTCTTCTACAAGGAAGCAATCGTAAGAGTACGCAGACAGACTGATCAGCAGCAATCTCTTTTAGATCGCCAAACTTACTTTGAAACCTTTCACGAAAGGCTTTGATTAATTCATCAGAATCAGAATATTTATCCCTGAAAAAAAAAGTATTACTGTCCGGCTTGATTTGGTCCAGGGTAAGTGATTAATATGGCTCGAGCGTATGATGGTGGCCACGGTTGCTGTAAGGTTGAGTACCGTTGGCAGCTAGCACGATTTCTGATATATTTGACATATTTGGTCTCTACACATTCCCTTGGTGGTTTTCCTGATGGCTAATGGCCGCACAGTTGGTCGGTCGTGATTTTGTGCTAGTACTTGGATATGCAATTATGTGTATATAGAAAACTTCCAAGCTGGGTCCCATTCTTTAGCATTACTTCGTGGAAAGTGGGGACATACTTTACCTTATACTATGGCAGAAACGGGAAACTTTTTCGTCTCGGAAGTTCTTGGCAAATATTTTAGCATTGTTCTTTCTCGGATTAAAGTTTTGATTTCGCCAGTTTTTATAACTATTCCTTTTAAATGTAAGCTTTTTCCTCCTATTGATTAAATTTTAATCAACATCATTAGATTGTAAGTAGATTTTAATATACCTTTTATTTAATTTTAAAATAAATTACGGTGACTTAATACAAATTTTATAAAGCATATTTTTCTTAGCTAATTTCAATGTAAACTTCCAACCAATCTTTTATTTATATTTTTAAGCAGTTGTAATCTGTATTTTTGAACAGTTGTTTCTTTTCTCTTATTATAGTTTACTTCATCTCACACTTTTTTAGCGTTGCGTCTTATTTTGTTAGTATTGTATTAAATGGGAATCATTACGAGGAAGACATGTATTGCCGCGTATTGATGGTAAACTTGATATAGTGTGCCTATACGAACGGCATATATTTAGTGTATGTCTATCTTTTGTATTCAACCTACGCTGTTCGGCTTATACTGCCAAAACTGTCAACTTCTTTCAGTGCCAGTACAAGATCGTCTAGAAGTTGTCCCTAGCTAGAAATTACAAGGATCGAACGCTTGTTGATATTTAGCGAACAAAATGCTGTCTCAAGTCTGAGATTGTCAATGGTTACTGAACATGGTGTGTATTCCACACAACCGATTGCATAAAGCAAAATTCAGAATAGTAAACACAGATGGATAGATATGCGCGATCGTTAGAGGTTCTCTGAAGGTTTCTTGTTTTGTTGACTCTACGACAGTTCATTGTCTATTTTCATGAATTCGGATAAATTCTTAAAATTCTTCCAACATATATATTAGACATAATCTGCTTGAGCGTTGGTATAGATGCGCTTCAACTTTTGTTCGTCAATTAAGATCTTATGCCGCATCTCAATCCTCGCATTGCCAAAACGTATTCTAAAAAAGCGTGTTTTGATCCCTGTGACCGTCTTCGAATTTCACCGTCCAGTGGGGTGAAGTAACGAAAAGGCAAGATAAATTCTCAACTTTTGCTCCTGGTAATCGGGCTCTGTTGATATTGTATGTTTCTACGAGCTATTCTGCTCGTTCTATGAAAGCCAAAGGATTGTGATTTTCTGTATAATTCGGCCCCTATTTTCGGCTATTTTAATGGCCGATTTGATTTGCTCTTATTGTTGGGACTGAAGTCTGGATGTGATCACTGAGTTCGTAGCTGAAGGGTAATATGTTGTGATGTAATATCGCTAGTGGGGGTTGGTTCATTTGGCGTGCGTCTGTGACGGGCCGAGCGTCATTTATACGATTGGGCCGGGAGAAATCATTTTGTATAGATGATGAAGGCGGAGGATTGTAACTGTAGGGTCGTTCGCAGGATGCAATTGATGAGAAGGGTAGCAAAATCTGGCAGAAACTTATGCAGATTTCAGATAAACTTGCAGAGTGTTAGCAGAGATTAGATAAGTAATAGATTCGAGACGATGTCTCTGAGGGTTTAACGTGGGTACACTACCGTGAAGGTTTAACGCCACGGTGCCCCATGGCATACGGAGCGTGAAACACTCAAACTTCCTGAGGTTAATAATCCTCGCAACATACGGTGCCGAAGTCTGCGCACACGCTGCCATGGGAAAGATTAAGTCCTCGAGTACCAGACGAGATACGTTATGGTCTCATCTCCCCTCTGGTGAGGGCGAGGCACTATCTAAAACCTCTGCCTTTCTGTGGCTAAGGCACCCGGTTCGATGCAACTCCACATCGAGCAAAAGCTCTTCCCGCGATTTTGGGCTAGCCACAGCCACCCCGAAACTCCCGCTATGGGCCGTTTCCATTGTCAGGCCAAAGCTAGCTAAAAGAAATGCTTTGGGAACTCCTGACACCCGTGGTACCAGAATTAAGACAAAAGTATTTTAGGAGAATTTTAAAAAGTCTCCGGTCGGACTTTCTAGGTCCCATAAGACCCGAGCTCGGCATGAGATAGTCATTCGAAGGAGAAAACCAGTGTATACTATGCGCATGGGCATAGTATTCTCACTGGGCGGAGCGAGGCCTATCTCAACCTCTTAGAGTAAATTTTCGTTTCCGAAGACCGTGTTTACATCAATAGCGATGTAGTGGAAACGTGGAAACGGATTTCCCCACATCACCAACCAGAAAGGGGATGTCATTGTCACCAGAGAAGAGGAGCACGGAAGAGAATCAGAAAGAATTGTCCAGGTCACGTCTCTCGGCGTTGCGTTTGATGAACACCTGCGTAGCAAACGCGCCCAAAGCTGCCACCGTGGCAGAAGTAGAGAGGGCCCGACTGACGTCAAAGTTCTCATTCGTCTGTCGAATACCCATTACTGCTAGAGTGGTACGGATTTCAAAGTAGCCATCTAAGAAACTATGTTCATTGAGCAGATTTAATTTCTGCGCAGTGTAAACACTAGAAGAAAAACTGTTCGGTTGCTTCCCCCAAGTCAATTACGTCATCTTGTCAAAATTTACTCGGCATGAAACATCTCTAGTAAATGAGACTGAATTTCATATATGAGCCGTATATTTTGAAGTCCATTTTTTCTTACATTGAGATATTTAAGGGTTTGCGTTTGAATAGTTTCAAAAATATTGTTATCTGATATTAAGTTGTTTTTACTTTGTGACCTTAAACATGTTAGAATATATAACGTAACACGTTTTGTAAACTTTACTAGAGAAATAAGCTGTGTTTCAGAACCTAAAATGGACTTAAATCATTTTCAAAATTAATAAAATGACTTTTTTGTTTGTGAAAAGGAGTAAGTCCACTTTGTGTTCTTTGTTTAATATTATTATAAGTTCATTTTTTCTTTTTTTTAGATTTATTTATTAAAAAATTAAACTAACATTCATTTATTAAGGATAATATTAAAGATTTTGCCATATTATTTCTTCCCATTTAGATTATATGTGAGGTTGTTAAAATATTCATCGTGCATAGGTGGTAAATACCTTAGTAACTCCATCATATCCTTATACTCAGGAGTTGAAATGAGACGTACATTTTTGTATGATGGTGTTAATTTTATTTTCTTTAAGTTCCTTGATCTTCCCCGACAAGACTATAAATCAAGTGCTTTGAACTCTGTATCCATTTCCATACATTCTTTATAAAATATTTTATAGGGTTCGCTTTTTATAAATCGCATCCAACATATCCTTAGCCAATTTACAGGTTCGCCACTAGTGTTTTTTAATCTTTTATGAATTGCTTCTTCTAGAGGTTTTGTAGAAGAAAAATCTTCACGTTTCACTTTAGTTAATATAAATTTGTTACTCTTTCGATATGTTTTTACGGTTTCATAGTAATCCTGGGGGACATACATTAAATTATTTTTTCTCAAAGCCATTTCTATCACTCCAAAATCACTATCATTTGGCAAAAATGAATGTCCTCATAGTAAAAACTTATGGTCAATAATATTTGCATTATTTTCTGCCGATTGCATAATTTTCAACCATGTTACTGCCAATTTTATATTCCTATTCTGCCCAGTGCACACATCGCTGTAAGCTATAATATGTTTCTGATTTCTAAGATTTTTGAGGTGTTTTAATATACAAGATGCTACTTCTTGAGAACCTCTCGATGCCACAGTTTCATCCCAGGCATACATGTAAACTTCATTATCGTGAAAATTATGACAACCTACGTTGAGAATGTACAGATTACGTTTGCAATAGGCGATGGAAATAGACAATTTTGGAAAAGGTAACTCCTTTTCTAAGTCGAATGAAAAAGCGAAATATACATTTGGATTATTTCGGGCCCAAACTCGATTTTCTTTTAATGATTTTCTGGCCAATTCAGCACATCTTAAATGAATATTATGCTCTTCCGTGAGGTTTTTCTTTTCTTACACGATTCTTTAATTTTAATATTCAATTGATCACATTTTTGGCAAGTATGTTTTTGTGGGTGATGAAAATGCAAATTAAATTCGTTTTTAAAAACTTTTCTATATGTCCACTCATTAACATTGGTTAAATTTTTTTGTTTGCACTCTTCCCGGTATAGAATAAACATTTTAGTAACATTTAATTCAGGGTGTAAGTACCTCCTACTTGGATTATGAAACCTTATGTAATGAGATTCATATTGAGGAAAAGATTTAATATGATTTTTTACGGCTTCTCGATCCTCTTCATTAATTTTCGTAAAAGATCCTAGCATACCACGTCCACGCAAATCATTTCCAATATTTTTATATTTTAAAATACGTTGTAATCGCACTGCTGATGTATTAAAAGTACTCAAAATGAATTTTTTACATACTGAAACATTTCCGTGAAATTTCTTGGCGAACCTTTGCTGTTTCTCAAGCATTTACGTTGCACAATATGCTGCTCGGTAGCTTCATGTAAATATAAATTTTGTTTATTGAAATTCCCCAAATTCCAAAAGTTATCAAAAATATTTTTCCTTTCTTCTACATTAATCCGTTTTATGCAATTCTTTAAACAATGGCAGTCTTTGTCATGGAATATTTTTTCCCGGATAATTTTTCCAGCTGCAGTGTAATATTTCATTCCTCTAGAGCCAAGATTATTCAAATTGAAATTGCTCCTTTATTATCCAAAATATTCTTTTGGAATTATTCTTAACCCATTGACTGCCAGCCACGAGATATCTCGTATTAAGCGTGTGCATCAAAACTGCCAGCTACGAGATATCTCGTAGTGCGTGTTGCAATTTTAAATTAATTACAAATGGCCATTTCAGTTAAAAATATTTTAAAAAAGTGAACGAAAAATTTATGTGGAGTAAAAAAACGTGTAACGAGTTTTCTTGGTCGGGGTAAGCTCAGAGCTCCACCAAGGCTCGTTCCAAGAAAATTTATATTAACTTGGACCTTTCGGATTGGTGATTAAAAGTTGGGGATTTGTTTTTTTTCTTTTTATTATTTATTAGCGATTTTTTTTTATTGACACGGTTTAGCGTATAAAAGAAAAACCAGCTTGGTGGCCCGACTTTGTAGCTTATAT
>KK502824.1:154284-177835 GCA_000688735.1 Glossina austeni
ACTGAGTGCACCGCGACACGCTCTTTTATAGTGCCGGCCACCAAACTATCCCGTTAGTACAATGCTGTTCTTATATGGCTATGATCCTATGTGTTAGTTTGGGTTCGATCCTGTTTGTCTGATCGAACCTGTTTGTTACCTTCATAACTATATGTTATGCTTAGGCATACTACTTGTCTAATTGCTTGCTTTGCTTATTTCTATGTGTACAGACATGTTTGTTTACAACCAAGTTTTTCTCTCAGCTTTGCTTGTATAAGTGTTATTCTGCTATCCTATATGTGTAGATATTATTATTATTACTATGATATGTGATTGTTGGTGCTGGCTTAGGTACTAAATCGGATGATTTTATAAACCGCAGCACCGTTGCGCATGTCTACATATGATATACATCATATCAACATGTATACTTTTATCACTTCAAATTTTTTTGTAATGTTTGTTTGTTTGCCTATCCTTATGCCTATATTGTTATTATCAACAACATTGAACTAGGTATCAAATCGTATGATTTGTTAAACCGTTAAGTATACCTTTTTTTGAAACCACAAAGCCACTAGGTTTGTGCTTTTGTAAGTATGCGTTGTTCAATAGCTTGTTGATAATTAAGGGTGAGATATTGGCATGTTGCTTAACGGATTATAACTTGTTTCTGTACAATGTTTATAAGGCCCTACTTACATATATGTTGAACAATGTATAGGTTTATATGCAGTGTTTATCTATGTGCTACTTAAGAATATATTGTATTTATATACATTTTATTTATATACATTTTGTGGCCACTGGCGTGTGCGGGAGAAGGATGATCTGTTGACAAGGCGAGCAGACACTTAAGGGGTATTTATGCGGAGCAACAATTCAGACGGACTGTTTTTAGTAAGGAAGCAAAACGCTTCCTTACAAACGTATTAATTTTCAGTTTTTATTTAAGAATATTTTTATTATTGTTGCTGAATATGATAAACTCTTGATATTCGGCGCTTTGTGATGCTTCACCGGCAAAACTATCACTCGATGATAGAATCCTTCGAGGTCGTTTTGCTGGGAATGATTTTACTTCATCTTCATTTTCACAAGTTGACTCGTTTTCGCAGTCATCATATCCTAACGAAAAAATGTCGCTATTGTCCTCAGAGAACACTTCCTCGTCGGCAGCAACTTCTTCTTCAGAAAATATTGATTCTTCTTCACGATCCATTATTCTGGGTTGACGAAATAAGCTATTTACTTTCGCGATTTTTATTTACAAATTTGAATTTATATAGCTATGTACATGATGTACTTACGTCAATGAGCCATATAATAAATGTTACTTTCCAAATATCTCCACTTCAACACTTTTTTTTTTGATACTATGAATAGATAAGGCCTATTACTTTCACAAAATCTTTACCATCGCGTGTTTACGAATGTGATCATGTGCTTTTATTATCTTATAGCGAATAGACGTGCGCTAAGGACTCTCGCCACGTATAATGATATTAAGTTACTGATATAATATTGTAATAGCATTTACAGTAATTTTTATTGAAAAAAAAAACACTACGAGATAACGCGTAAGTGGCAACCAGCACAGGAATTTTATTTAGTGACGCCAGCTATGAGTTAAGTCGTAGTGTTTTTTTTCAATAAAAATTATTGTACATGCTATTGGAATATTACATCAGTAACTTAATATAATTATATTTTATAAGCTTCCATGTATTCGTCGAAATAAAACCTTGGCACCAAGGGCAAGACGCTCTAAATATTTCTGGCAGTCAATGGGTTAATATGCTGACGTCAACCTAAACAATTAATAGAGGGCGTGTGGCGTAGTCAACGCCTTCAACAAAATTCAAAACCAACATTTTCATAAGCGTGCCATTTATTTTATTCTTGTGCTTATTTTATTTTTTTTTTATTTCGTGAATACACGCTACGCTATGTATACACTACACTGATCACTGCTAATAAATTGGGCCCACCGACGTTTCATGCCGTCTAGTGATCTGGTTGTGTTGAATGTGAACTCTCCAAAGCAACTTTAAAGCACATCGCGTTTTATGCAATAGCCTATTGCAACTCTTAAATTAGTGGCCGTTGCGCGCAGACGTAATTCACGAGTGAATTTTTTTTAAAATTAAAACGTGAACAGTAGCTTTGTAAAAAGCACGTTTCCTTATTTGTTATATGCTAAAAACATATACAAAAAATAATATGGTACTATTATTTTCTTAGCGCTCATCCTACGGTTCTTCATTATATTTTCCTTATGTAACTTATGGCTTTGTAGTAATATATGAAAATATATTGCGCCTTTTGTTCAAATTCGCAGTGTATCCTGGCTAAAGGCAAGGTCTTATGGACTGCAATGCAAATTGAAAGAATCCCAGCAAAAAAAGCAAAAGAGCATTGCAGAATGAAAAAAGACAAGTTTTTCAGCTTTTTTTCTTTGAAATCGAATTCGAATCTGATTTCCCTTGATCTTTTTTATGTTCTGTATAGACGTGTATTCCCACTTGCGAAGATAATCAGTCTCATTATGGGGGTTGTCCATGAATCAAATTAATAATTCTTCTGTCTGTATGTACTTTTTGATTTGTATTTAATATCAAATTGACGAGAGTTTAATATGCTTAAAATAAAACTTGACGCTTAAAAAAAGTTTCAGTAAACCACTATTTCTTATCGCGCACAAAAAAAGTAAAAAAGATTCTTTATAAGCGCAAAGTTGTTATGCGTTACAGAGCCATACTCAGGCTGACTTGTTTTTTTCTCGTTAAATCCAATGAAACTCACTTTTTTTTTATAAATCTTACTCTCGCTGTTGTTGGTTGATTGTTCTTTAGCTGTCAATAGCAAAAGCAAGGCTTACAACAAGACAAAGACGATTAGCGGTGATTTGCTTTGTTAAATGAATCAGTTATTATCCTTTGACAGATAAATAATAGTATTAGCAGACGGACAAACTCCGCACACCCTACATACCGTTGTTTGTACTAGAAAATACTTTTTCAACAAACCTTAATTGTCAAGCGCCTTAGAAGAGGAAAGTGGCAAATAAGACTAGACACCAGATTTGCGATGGCTCTTCTAACAGAGATAGATTAATTGGTTGCTATTCGCCCTTCTAGGGCTATAATAGTTACGATTTTTGTTGGTTTCAGTTTTTCTTTAGTTTAATCGTAGAATATTAGGCAGTTGATCCTGATGTTCACTAGTTTAAGTTCGTCAAATAATTGCACCATTAATCGCCTTTTTGTAACGTTGCATTCATTTCAAGAGCTTTCCCTTGCTTTTTCTTGTATTCAACTTTTTCTGATATGTACTAGATGTCTTTGCCTTTTGGTTATATCTTATTATTATTGGGTGGATTCTATCAATTTGATTGCCTAAACTGAAAAAATCTTTTTTATGTGTTATGTCTTTTGTAATGAAATTAAATGGTTTAAAATGTGAAGTGCGGAATGAAAATCTCTTCTTATAGAGATCTCTGGTGTTTAGTTAGATTGTACTACGCTGCTCGTGGAAAGCATATATTAAATAATCTCCTCCTGCAAAAACTTTTCTGCACGAAATTTCTTTACCTATTCAGCTCGGCTTCAGTCCGCCAACACTTCGTTCCTCTTTTTCTGCAAAGTTTATCGGCTAGAGGAGTTCCTAAGCCAATGCGAATTTAAACGCAAGATTTCATTTGTTTACAATCACCAATTGTTCCTTGCTCTCGTAAGATCTACATGTCAACGCTGACACACACAAGCATTTTCAAGCAACTCTTTCTTTGACAAGCTTCGTCCTAACTTGCTAAATGAATTGCTTTTTCTTTGTTAAAATTTGCAGTTTTAACAATTACGTGTTAATTTACGGCTTAAGCTTTCTTTTGATATACATAATTTTTAATAATATGTCTTCAAAAGACTAGTTTTAACGCCATTCTGTTTTACTTAAGTTTAGGTTTTGATGTCCAATTCCAATGGCCTCTTTTTATTTAGATATAAATTTTCACAATTATTTTTTAATAATTTGTTTCCATTTCGATTAGATCCAAGTTTTAATGATTGTTTTGCTCGGATTTTCGTTGCTTTCCTCTACAAAGTTTTTCATGCTCATAGGGGCAAAGGGCGTTTGGCTCTGTAATGAAATCTATATATTCTCACATAGTGTGGCGTAATTTCGATTGCGCAGACTTGGGAAGACTCGAAAAGCTGATCTGAGCGACCGGATCTCGCAGTGCGCACGTTTTCGTTTGCAGGAATCTTGGTTTGGTGGAAATGAAGAATCCAATTTTAATGTGTCAAAATAATAGTTTATTTAGTTTCATCTAAATCAGACTCTAACTCTGAAGTCAGAGTTACTGTTATTCAGACTAGACATTTTGACAAATTTCGAGCATAATTCCGTTTCCCTCTTACTCTATTTATTTTAATATAATATACGTATATGTATACATATATATCATATATAACATAATTCCGTTTCTCTCTATATTTGTTGTAATATAAATTACGTATACATATATAGATTTCTCTTTTCGTCACTCAATTTCTCCATTCATTATATTCTCTTATTGAATAAATCACTTGCCGCTCACATTGCCATAGTTCAGTATCTTTTTGTGTGACTCGTGCAAATGAGTATACTCACACGCTGGTAGTTAGAAACCCAAATTTTGCCGCCTCTGGACGGTTAAATGAACGTTTTGTTTATCTTTTGTCCTGAACTTGAGCAATACAATTTTACAATGCATATTTTGAGTTTGAGAATGTAACCGAGCGAAAATGTGCATACAATACAATGTGTTGTAATGAAAGTTAATTTGGTTCTGCGTATGTGGAGAAATTATAGTAGATTCCCTACTATGAGTCTTTCCCCATGGATGTCTTTGGTATTGGTGTAAAATGGGTTTCGAAACTGCTCGGCTGTTTCCGCCAAGACGATCAACTTCTTTTAGTGCCAATACAGAGATCTGCTAGAAGTTGTCCCTAGCTAAATGATTTAGGCGGATAGAACGCCTTTTTTAATGTAGTGAATGAAACGCTTTGTTGAATTATTAATTCATAACAATTGACTTTATTTAATTTTGGGATGGCCTAATTGCTAGCGTAAACATAAAATTGTGACGGATTAATTTAATTAGCGCGCCTAGCGTCGTATTGCAATACGAAATGCCATTCTCAGCTAGTTGAAGTGTGCCACAGTTTTTCTTTTTCCTTTGGCAAATGAATTATGCTGATTTTGCATAATTCTGTCACACTTCAAAGTGGATGCATATGCGATCACCCTACAATATAAATTTTTCTTAAGTCTAGATTATCGCTTTCGATCATTTAAAACGCAAAGAGCGCCCTTTTAGCCCTTTCGGTACCACAGTCTCAAGAAAAAGACTTTGTAACAGTGTCTTTTTTTTCGACACATTTTCATTGTAATCAGCAACTGCGCAGGGATTATTTACCACTGCCCCACCTCTTCACCGTATTTCTTTAAATAATGCTTTATGTTTCGTTGACATTTTCAGCGTATTACATTTACGTTTCCACTTCTGCACTAATACATTAATTTTATTACTTTACTATCCCTTGCAAAAAGTGATTCTCTTTTTTTTACAAAGTACACAGTTCGTATATTTCTATATCAAATTTTGCCTTTTTTAGTGGTATATGTTGTTTAAATAGTAAACGACCTGTTCTGTTCTGTTCCGGATAGTACACATGTAATGTTTTCCAACACATGACTCAACACTTGATCAATCTTATGTGGACGGTTTTTTTATCTGCCGTATAACAGTGATCAGCGAAATTGTATAACACGTGCCTGAGCAATGCATATCACTTCCAAATGTACCAATTTGTACTAATTGGCGAGAAAGACATACTCACATCTTCACATTCCACGAAATCATTATCACGTGCTTCATTTTCTTCACAAATGATATCTTCAGTATCTTCACCATTCGAGTTAATAACGCACATTCTCTTCATGATCAATCCAACTGCTACTGAGCAACTAAAAATGAATTCCGTGCACATATTTGTGACGCTGGCAGCAAAAGAGTTAAACGAGCGTGTTTTCCAATGCGATGCCATGAAAATTGTTTTTTGCAGAGCTTCAGTTTATAGTCCGACTATTGAAGTCCCGAATTACATTCAGTGGTGCAAAAGGATTGCAAAGTAGATATATAAAGCAAGAGCACCGCACACGTTTTATTCAAGTTTGCTTTAATTTGCTTTAAACTGTGACTATATGTTTTAGTTCAAATGGATGCGTTTATAAGGGAAGTTGAATTTCATAAAAATCCCAACTTTTTCTTTCGGGAATTAGGTGAAAAATTATCTAAACATGGCAAAATCATGTCGGTTAAAACTTCTACATAGATTCAGATCTGTTAGCTGTGTACGCACTAGACCAGCAGCGAAGACTTGCGAAGACAATTTTACCAAAATATCAAAATTTTCTAAATGATCTAAATTGCACCGACTCTTTTCTGTGAACGTTTTCATGACTAGGTATAATTTAAACTCGTCTCCGATATATGAACTAGGTACACGGGACTGGGTTTGGAAGGAATTATCCAATGGGTTTCTTAAAGAGATATAAAGTTAAAGTTGAAATCTTTTATTACAAGTTGTGGTTCATTGAAATTGTTAATGAATCCTTTGATGTTCTTCACTTTTCTTAGCTGTTTGTTGTTTGATCTTAAGGTTAAAATTGGCTTCAATAGCATTTCGGTTCGGTCAGGTCTTATAAATTTTATAGCTTATTTTATGAGGATTGTGACATAATGATTGCAAGTGTAAGCTTTCTATTAAATTGTAAAGAGTTTGGTTCTTCATATCTAAGGCGGGCTTCCCTTGCGCTACAATAGTTTTCAATTTTGGTATTTAATATTTCCCGGATTTGCATGTGCCGAGACAGAAGTAGATTCGCCAAGATTATTTACTTCTTTATTTGGTTAATTGAAACTTATTAGTTACATTTCAAAATTCAGTTAATATCAAGACAAGGAGAAGAAAGACAAAAAAAAAGATTTAATGTTATCCATATCCTGTTAACATCAACAGGGAATAATCCGAAAATGTCTTTGATCACAATATGAAATGTGAACGAACTATAATCGGAAAAGAATACCCTTGATTCTGTGGATTGAGTCCGAGCCCTGATCAAACCATGGGTATGACTCATTATATAATTTGAAAAGGTTACTGTAGCTCAAAATTTGTGGGGCACTGAAAAACCTTAATCATCATATTTCAGGGATCATAATTTCTAATACGTCTGGTACGGACATGAAGATCTATCGAACCAGGTAGATGTGGCGGATGCACGTAGCCTTTTATCATTTTAGAGACGAAGATAACTCTTAAGATAGTAGGTCAATCAGTTTAAACCTGTGCTCATATGGCGGCAGGATAGAGGTATTCCAACGCAATCCACGAAGCATAATTAATAAAAATTGTTTTTGTGCCGATTCTATTAAGACTATGTGTGACTTGTCAGTCGGTAATCATACCATGACTGAGTATTCTAATACAAGTCTAACGAGCGAGGTAAGTAGGCGTTGATTAACATACGTATCGTTTCCTTCCTTTGGCCAACGTTTCATAGAACCCAATAACGACTTCACCTTATTGACGTAGGTCTTAATACGAAGGTGAAATCGCAACTTGGGATGCTTTTTTACTCAGACATAGACTAGGAATGCATAGGGAGAGCCCAAGAAAAATCATTAATTCATTGGTATAAGTCAGCTAAAATGAATCATCAGAGCTGTACCAACTTTTAATGGGTGCCCCTCAGCGCTTGTAACTAAGAGGCATTTAAAATAAAACAAAAATGATCAGAAAAATTATTGCATCAAATCCGACAACGATTAGCAATTTTATTGAAAATAAAAACTAAACTTAGCTTAAACAAGAATTATTCTAAAAATATGATACAATTAAATTTTAACTTATATCCAGCAATTGGAGTTTGCCAAATTTGCAAAATATAATAATTCAGAATTACGTCACATAAAAGTGCAATGTAAACAAAGAAAAGATGAAGTGAAAAAGACGATACACTTGAGTGTATGAAATTGCGATTTGCACTTATTGACTATGGTCAGTTATTGAAAGAACAGCATATATGAATAAACACACAATGTACAGTACGTTGATATTTACATATAAAGTAAACATTACTAAATTGTAATAAAAAATAAAAAATATAAAATTTAAGTTTAATAGAATATATATTAAATCTAAACAGTTGAAATTCCTTCCTTTGGTTCGGGGTTAGTAGTATTTTGTTCGGGAGGGATAATTGCGCGCAGTAGATGATGGAGGCGCGTTGTGGCGGTGTCGTCCATAAGGTGAAAAATTTGGCAAGCGCAGTTAGTAGGATTTTTAATTAGCATTCATAGTTCAGTATTTAGAAGACTAGATAAGCTGGCAAAGTGATTCAGTTTTTCGATTTTCTGGGTAAGCTAGCTGAGAAGGTGAATCAATTTTAGAGATTGTAGATAAGCTGTGCTCTTTTTAATTTAGACGGTGTATATTTTTAGGATGAATTTCAATGATGAGTTTTGCATCACACGACCTATAGCACTTTCGCTTTGTTTGATTTATTGCTCTTGCGCAAAGAACAACGGTAAAAGCAGATCGAAAGAAACTGCCAAATACCTATATACGCGTACCGTACAACGGTCATGGGCTGAGCTGATACGGTCACATTAGTTAGATCTTTTTTCTATGGTCCGTCATCGCAACAAATTGTATTTATCTTCAATTTCTTTTCATAATGCTAGTAATTGTTCATTACGCGGAGTTCTGTATTTCTCGATGGAATTTTTCTGGGCGCTTATTGTCTTACGTACCTAAAGGTCTCCTTCGAGCCATGAAGTTTATGAGAGACCCCAAAGTTGGGCCCCTAAGCTACTCTCCTCTCATAATTAAAATCAGTTTTTAATTCATTTTTTCATCATTCATTTCCAATTGTTTTTGTTTACATATACGTATTAAGTTCGCTGCTACGCATTTATTATACTAATATTTTTAAATATAGGTGCAAAAATTTATATGTTTCAATACATTGAAATGACTACTTGCAGTAGTTTAATTCTTTTTTTTTTTATATACTATTGCTATTTTATTTATTGACCTTATTTCGCATATACAATACTTCAATGATTCGGAAAAATAAACACATACTTTAATTAAATTATTCCCTTGTTTCAATTAACTCTCTTGTAAAGGTCTTTGGCTTTTTCTTTTCCCTGACAAACCATAAATATCCTTTTCATAAATTAAGCGAAAATTACACTCGACAATAATTTTTTTCTGACACTTATAATTTTTTTAATTTTATATTTTCTTTTGATCAATTTTTCTTTGCTTTACGTCTCTCCATCAAAGCTCTGCTCTCTGAAGAAACTTTTTTTTCAACGTGTCGCTGCCTAGTCAACAGCTGTTCGAAAGTAAAAGAAAAATATCGTTGCCAGATTGGTTTGCTACGGGTTCTAACCATTAGTTAATATAATAGTTAAGATTTATCGTCAGCGTATTTTTAAATACTATTTATAAGCACGCATATTCCGACTCCATTGGCATCTTCAGACCGTAACATGACCGTTGCCACATTTTATCATAGGCCTCAAATTTTGTGGCCGGTCGCTCTTCGTTTGCTTTCCGTTAAACCATTACTCGTCCATCGGATACAAAAATGTCGTTCCGCCAAGCTTAGCAAATTCTCATGCAAATTCTGGCCTTAGTTTCCCATTGGCTTCTTGTACCCCTTGCGCCAAAAGTTCTCCTTATTGAGGATGCCGATACTTCCTTTCCGTATTTCGTGGCATCCTCTACAATAATTTTAAGTGCACTTAATCGAGCATTTGCTTTTATTTATTTATTTTTTTTTTTTTTTTAAGTTTTATGTGATGTTTTCTGCTGATCGACCGAATTGCGAATCCAAATTTATATAAAGTTTCCTTTTGTTTCTTTTTTTTTTCTTTTTAATGTTTGTTTTGCAGTAATCGGAATTTTTGTAAAATATGCGAATATAAAAAAAAATTTTTTTTTTTGTTCGTTTTGTGAGGATTGTAATTTGTTTTCCAACTATGTGGGAGTATGTAAAAAGCTTTTATTTTAGGAAAAAATTTGGTTAAGTTCCGCTTTTGCGACCATTCACCGATAATGTCTAACTACGAATCAGTAAGTTTCTTTGGTTTGGCCGTTTGCGTAATTAAATGGATTCTTCTTTCATTTTTGTATCGGCGATTGACATTTGCCACTGCCTTTATTTTCACGTTGACGATATTTGCGATTTTTTTCACATGTTTCACCTCTGATATACAGCAAAATGACTGAACGGTTCTCTCTGCTCTAAAATTGAATTTTTTTCTTCGCGACCCACTTTGCTTTTCTGGATGAACTGAACCTTTAATTTAATTTTTTGTTATAAAATCATTGCCTAATCGCTCATTTAATGCGAACTTTATTTCAGAAAAACCTTCTGCAAATTTTTACATGCTCGGTAGAGTACAAAACCTAGAAAAACCGAATATTAATGACGCTATGTTTTCTTAGGCATCTGAAGAATTATTGTTGTTTTAATTACCGTTATAATTGTTTGTAGGGAATGTTTATTCATTTTGATCTGCGCTCGCTGGAAGAGCAAAATAATAAAAAAATGTCTGTGTAATGTCAGTAACTTTAATTTGGTGAGTGTTTTTTTTTTCTCTTGGGGTAAAAAACTAATATTAATGACTTCGACTGCATCTCAATGTTGGGTAAGACTAGCTTGGGTAAGACTAGCTCCTGATTACCGAAATTAATTCAGCCAGGAATCCCTATAAAATAATAGCAAAACAGGTGTATATAGTTCTTGGTTTATTGTTAATACAAACGTACTACTTATATACTGTTTCTTAAATCAGAAATTGTTCATAAATTATGCTTACATTAAAAAAATGAATTTGAAGTAATTAGATTCTAAGTATAAGCCGTACTTTTAACGTAGTTAGTGTGCTACACATTGACGCTTTTTGGTGTTTGCGCAAAACTGCTGTTATAGATTGCAGTTTCAACATTTTTAAAAGTGTACCGTTTGTTTGCTTTATAATTTTTTTCGTTTTTACTTTTGATACAATAGCGGATATCATCCTACACAGATTGTTCAAATGAGTCGTATAATTTGTTTTGGTTATTAAATCTACTAAAAGTTTTTTGTTTTTTCCTGCATGTGTGAGGGATCTTATTTCTTGGGCAGGGATTGAACTATTCACATACTTATGACGCATAGCGGATGAATAACTCGAATCAACTTCTAAAATGCAGCGATTAACTCTATCGCAGACAACGGAGCTGATACAAAAATTTTTGTAATTCATGCATGGTCCAACCATATACAGGTCCCCGTTAGTCCGTAGCTGTACTTGTCTGTCCGTTATATCATCTTAGTGTCTTTATTATGTCCCTATCCTTCATTTTTCATCACATAAATAAGTTCCCGTTGACTAAAACACAACGCATTGTATGAAATTGGATAACCATTGACTCAAAAGAACAAAACTTAAAAACAAAAAGACGTATAAATACATATGTTGTGAGGCTGGAAATGCCCGGTTACCAGGATACTTTTTATATTTATATTTATATTTTCTCGGGATATTTCGTCCTATAGTTGCTTTGCTTACTCCTGCCGTGTCCTTGCGATTTAATGCAAAATGATTTTAAGATTTCACAGTTATCGTACAATGTTTTATTGCTAACACAACAATGGTTTTATGTTCGGTTTCAAATACAAATAAAATGTTCTTACTTTTAACTGAAGAGGTTGTTATACAAGTCCCTATTTGCAAATTATCAGACACCGATTGAAAAGAGCAAAATTTTCTCAATAAAACTTTTATAAAATTTTTAGGTGTGAATGTGAATGGGTTGACTCACGTCACCGATCACGATCAAAACAATACAAACTTATTCTATTAACATTACAATTATATAACTAAATAATATTATTGACAGAATATTTTAGTGTGGATCATCAACGAATGTTCATTAGCTACTTATGTTACACTAAAAGAAGTGTATAACAAAATTTTTAAGCAACAAAAGAATAGAATGAAAAATTAAACAATTATAATATTCCGCTTATCTGCGACCTCCACAGGATTTCAGCAATGCATTGAATTTATGTTGATAGCCAACTAAAGTCTTCGTGTAAAATTTCCCATAAGATGAAAGCAATCGATAAATTCAAGCGCTCACTAACAAATTCGCACAATAACTTTAGGATTCGTTATTTATTTGTAATGGCGCTATACTTATTACTCGCACAAAAATGGTTCGTAGCATTAGTTAGCCGTACATTAATTTTGCTGGAAATTTATGTTCACCTGTCATTTGCAAAATCAGAAGAAAGACTCCTTCGGGACTTTTCATTTTATTCTCAAAATTATTTGTTATTACTTTTTTTATCGCTCAAGAAGAAGTTTAAATTCTCATATTTCGTTCCATATTTTTTTGTTTCTTTTCGATACAAAAACTTATTGGAAGTTTTTCCAAGAAAAATAAAATTGTTGTAAATTTGAGAAAAAAAAAAATTCCCAAAAAATATTTTTCTTTTTTCTTAGCCCTTCTTATTCACCTGATAACCAGGAATCCAATCATTCAATTTCCAAAAAAAAATTTTTTCTTTCAAAATTTTTTTTATTTTCTTTCAAAAAAACTCGCCTATTCGTTTTTGTACAGGTTTCGAATTTGAGCCGTTGAAGCTTGCTGGTGCTAGGGTAGACACGGCTGGACTGGGTGGAGTGCCACAGTTTGCCAAGCTCATTTTTTTTTCTGTATCGCTACCCGAGACTAAAGTTGGCCTTGTGACGAAATTATACAAACTTAGATCATCGCACTGCAGACTACCTGTAACATTTATTGCAATTGTAACTGTAGGTAGTTGTTAACTTCAGCCACTGTTGGCATGCCTGAGATATTGGTATGCCTGGGAAATGAGCATCCATTGAGCGGCCAAGGAGTTTTAGCCAAAACCATTTATTGCCTTAAAAACGTTTTTCTGTTGGCCGAAAATGGTTAAACCAGTCTCAGAGTATATCTCTATATGTAACACTTGTAATGTGGCTAGCTGGCTCATCTTTTTTATATATAAAGAAAAAAATTGAATATGAAAAAAAAATTTTCTAATCACATTGATTACTCTTTAAAAAATATTGCTTTTCTACTCTTACACTTTCAAATGTTTAAACGAAACTCGCCGAACAAAAGATCTTGTCCGCTCATCAGTACAATTAATTCTTTTCTGCCCTCATCAAGCCCAGGCAAAAACAATAAACCACCACCAAAACTTCTTCTTCGCATAATTTTGTTTTTTTTTCTTATTTCTTTGCATAGCTAACAGCTAGCCGATATTTTGCAAAGATCCGCAAAATCATGCGATGTCCCATAACGGCATGCCGTTACTGAGACATTTTCGGTGAAAGGAGACCGACAGATACCCTCCCTTATCCTAGATCGTCCTTTGGCCATATTGGCATTTGTCGAACTTTCACTTTCTCAAACCAATTAAAAGGCTCAATGCTTCAAATATTGTTATTGCATTTCTCGAGCCATTACTTTCGCCAGCAATACCACAAACCGCAATATCACAACAAGTGACCGTTCAAATATATTTTATTCATTTTCTTTAGCATTTAATGTAACAAGCTTAGAAATGTTAATGTTAAAAAGCAGTTTTTATATTTTCTTGTCATCAATGTTCTTATCGCAAGCACAACTTTGCAAAGATCGCAAAGTTCAAGTTTTTTCATGTTAAGTAAATATAGAATAAAATACAAAGAAATATTGTAGCTTAGATTAAATTAAATTTTAAACATTTCTCTCAGTTTAAAAACGTTTTGTGTCTTTTTTGTTCAATTCGATTCAAAAGTAAGTTCGTGCACAAAATTCGAATAAATGAAATGTGAATTCTTTTAATTACTTGACGTTCAAAAACCACGCATCCAACTCGTCCAACTCACTTTTTCGTTCCCCTCCTTTCATTTTTCTTCTTCTTTAATCAAACGTGCTACTTTTTTTCAACTCGAAATTTGTTTTAGTGTGTCTGACACCGAATGCAATGCGTGGCTTTAGCGGGTCTATTTATAAATAGTTTTGGAACTATGGTTGCGTAGAAGCAGATTTTTGCTCAAGCCGTCCACTATTTATGATGAATTATTGTTAATGTTAAGTGTAGCTCTGTGCTCATCCGAAACGAAAAACATAATTTTAGACGAACGTTAATTTCTAACTTATCGATGAAGAATTCGAAGACGCTGAAAGTCTTCTTCTTTCGGGGTCTCCCATACAAAATCATGGGCCGAAGGAGACCATAAGTTATCGCGCGGTATAGCGTGGCTTAGGGCATAATATCAGCCCGTCAAGTAAGTAATTTCCGGCAGTGGAGCGTCTATGGTATAAAAATAGAAACCACCCGCCCCTCCGTCTCCGTTTCCCTCTCTACTATGTGAGTCGAGTGAAGATTCTTTTCGAATATCCCCGATAACGTTACTATATTGAGCGTAGCTCGCTCAAGACTAATGTGAGTTGCCAAAATTTAATTCGGGAAACCCTTCTAACTAAAATAAAAATGTGACGCTTATGTCGCACAAAAGAACATCATATTGGTTTATTAAAGAAAATGTCAAGTTTATATACTATTTTCTTATTCGTAATTTTACTTAAGAATACTAATGTGAAGTATTTACAAAAATAAGATTGTTCCTAAATCAGTATAAAATCTTAATAATGGTAATAAACAAAAATATTTCCTAGGTATTCTTTTTATTTCAAATTTCGTTTACTGTGTTTTTACTTTATGATGATACTTCAAGTAGCCGCAAACGCGCAGTTATATGTGGTCACACTACACTGGTTGCGCAATAATCAAAACAAAGCCGAACCAGCTTGAACACTGGGTATAAATTTGGTTGTCTAAACTAGACATTGCCAAACTTACCGCGTCTCAGTCCGTTGTCGGGAGTTAGTCCCGACTGAGGTTATCGCCGAGAATAATAAATGCACAAAAATCGTTTTCGCCTGGTTGACCACAGCATTTGAAAAGGAAAAATAATGAAGTAACCATAAAAATATAAGCAACCATAGGTACGATGCTCTTTTGTTAATCATTTCCAAATATGGAATCTCTTCAGATAATACTATATAAAAATTAAACTTAACATTACAATCGTTGCGTGGATTAACTTGACCATTTTAAATTTTCGATCTTCAAAAAATGTTTATAAAACATGTTAAGTTCGAAAAATTTATGGTAAATTTTATTTATAATAGAAGTCTTTTAAAATATCTGCAATCGATTTTTCTCTACATAGTCTAGTTTTTGGGATATCAACAAGATATCTATTCCTAGTAAAATGGATCAATGGAAGCCATAATCTTTTACTGTAAAACACATTAGCACATTCTTCACCCAATTTCAAATAAATTGTAATTAAATATCTATTGCGTGAATTGTGGTCGTATTAGCAAAGTGATCGCGCCCATTTTGAAACCGAACATTTATTCCCCAGGTTGTCTTTGTTCTTAATCAATCGAGCTTTTCGCCAAATTTCATCGTACTATCTCCATTTTTGCGAATGTGTGAATTCAATAAAGATTATTATTGATCCATTTTGCAAAACGTCGCTAATTTTAGTGTTAATAATAACTACTAGTTTTAAATTTGAAATAAATCGTCTTTATTTCTTCGTCGTGCATGCTTAGGTAATTAATTCGTAGGGATGGTGAGACTTTACCTACCTAGTTAAACATTCAAATTCAAACACATTTCTCTTTGTATTTGAAGAGCAGAAGTGACATAGAAAATAGGGAATTATTTACCGTTTATATGAATTCAAACTAAAGATTTCCTAATATTTATGCTTACTTGATGATTCATTCAGTGCAATTTTCACTGCAAAAAGCGCATAATATAACAAAAAAAAACAGATTAGAAGTGTCTGGATACCTAACCGACAACAAAAGCTTAATCTGTAATTGGCTATTATCGCCATTATGGCAGCGACGAAGCAAGAAACGCAAACATAAACATAAACTGTACAATTGTTAGTAATACCTTCTTCGGGTTTTATTTATTTATTAAAAGTAAGCTAAAGTCAGCAAGAAAAGCATTCAGTTTTGACTGTAATAACGCAGTGACAGCTCACTGCTCCTTTTCTTAACAAGAAAATATTGTTTTGCTAGCTTGCAAAGAGACCAAAAATACTAATCAGCAGTTTACCGCGAATTGCTAAAATTGCAGGCATGCATATGAGCCGTTTTTCTCCCATTTTTGAAAGTGGTGTAAGTGTATTTTATTTTATATTTAAGGTTTTGTTGCGCTTGAATAATTTGAAAAATATGGATAGATATTATTATAATAGTTTTGTATTTTTTAAATAGTAAATTGATTTAAATTTATAATGTAATCATGTTTTAAATGTGATTAACAAATATTTATACTTTTAATGGCTTTAAAAGGACTTAGACCAATTTTCAAAATCAGCAAAAAGTAGAAATCTTACATTTACAAAATATTAACTAAGGCATCTCAATTGAAACAAACCAACTTCTTCCTACGAAATTTTTGTTAAATACTCCAACAATAAAAAAGATAACGAAATAAAAAGGCTTCATTTCATCATTTACCTGAACTTCTTTCATTGCAATCAAGTCTTTGAAAATAGTCATGATGTACTGCAGGGATATATATGGAGGGTAATAAATCAATCATATCTGTAAATTTTTTGAATGCGATGGGTCTGGAATGATGATATAAATAAAAATGGTTAGTACCGTATTTCCAAAGTTCTGCCGTCTTGCCCGTGAGAGCAATAAATTTAGTGGTTAAAAATCCTCATTCTCACTAAATGAAGTTTTATAGAACATTTTATGTGGTTTGCTTTTCCAACATATCCTCATCCAATTTAATTCCTCATCATTGATATTTTTTCGGCTTCTCAGAATTGCAGAAAAACCTTTTAAGGGTTTCGTAGAAACATCTTTGTTGCTTGTTTCATATCATTCAAAATAAACTTTTTATATTTTCGGCACTGTTTTATGATAGTATGATAGTATAATAGTCTTTAGGGACATACAATAAATCTCTTTTTCTTATAGTATTCTCGATAGTTTCAAAATCGCCATCATTTGGTGGATAAGAGTGCCCAAAATATAAAAATTGACGGTCGATAATTTCTACACTGTTCTTAGGGGACTGTGAACAATTTTAAGCCAATTAAAGCCAATTTCAAATATGTTGTTGCGTGATAACATTTTCTAAATGCTTCAATAGTTTCGCCTCATGCGTACATAATAGCCTCAGTACCATGAAAGTTATGGGATCCTGCACTTAAAACGTACATATTACGTTTATAATATGCAATGGACACCGACAATTTTGGGTAGGGCTAGTCGAAAGAAAAAGCGAAACATCTATCTGGATTTTGTGATATCAAAATCTTATCTTCTTGCCAATTCAGCGTTCTTTAACACTAATGATACCAACACTTAATAGATACCTATTCTACCATAGGGGGTCAAATGACCCGAAATTTATGTTTCCTATTTAAATGCATGAAATGCGGATGTTAGAAAGGAAATAAAAATGTAGTATAATTAAACAAAATAGTATATTGACAATTTTATTACAAATGGAAAAAATTACTTTTTTTTTCATTTTCTATTCATCGCATTTTTCACATACAAGTGTATCCATCTTACACCTTTCGCAATCTGTTGGTTTTATTTTCTTTACAGTATACCATTTGACACCTGTTGCATTGATTAGCGTTTGTAGTAGACTTAGGCAACGACCTTTTCGTAATCGTTTTTTCTTTTGGTTGTGCCCGGGCTTCTCGAAAACCGGCGGCAAGTTCTACTGCTAGCTTGAGTAAAAAATCTTGTCTCGAGATATTATTTCCTGTCGTTTGCTTGTACAAAATCCAGGCATTCATGCCAGCTAAGTCAAGGATATTGAAAAAAACTTAGAGAGGCCATCTGCAAGACTTGGACTTTGTCGTAAATTTCCTCGTCATTTGATCGATCATATCTATACCAGATGAAAATCTTGCCATATTATCTTTCTTTTACTTCGCAATTAGTGGTAGTTCCCTTTTATTTGACCGAATAGTCTCAACTAGCGTAGTTTTCTTTTGCTAGGAGTTGTATTGCTTGGGATTAGCTTGTGAAGAATTTGTCTGTGGTCACAGTTCTTCCGCAGCCCGCAAATAGCTCGATGAGTTTGGGTACAATATATTCAGTGAGTGGTACTGAAGAGGGCCTATTTTCATCTTTTCCTAGATATGGAAGTGCATTTATGACGTATTTGCTATCGACGTCTGATGCTAACCAAAATTTGATTCCAAATTTATCCGGCTTGTTAGGCATGTATTCCGTAAATCTACATCTTACTTTAGTCGGAAATAGCTGTTCGTCTATAGTAATATTACAACCCGGTCTGTAACAGTTTTGGCTGTTCTCAATGAAAATATTCCAAACCGTAGATACCATAGCAAATTTGTCTGTTTTCAAACGTTGACTTCGCTGACTTCTTTTATCAAAACGAATAAATCTAAGAATTTCGGTAAAATTATTTATGCCCATAGTTTCAGAAAAAAATTTAGGCCCCCATATGTTATTCCACAATAGAAATTTTCAAATTATTTGCTCCATATGCAGCTCGTGCATATAAAATTGCAATAAATGCACCTAATTTTTCTTGAGATCTTGAGAAACTCCAATCGGATCCTAACACTCTGTTTGCTTCTTCTATTGTGCCTCTTCCTATATGGTTCATAATACTGCGGTCAATTATCAATGAAAATGCAGTTTTAACTTTACCTTTCATTATGTGACTTTTTGAATATCCTGTTGGGCCTTCTTCTTGCCTGAAAATGTTATGAAGTATGCCACCTACTTGTATTTCTTCCCAAACAGATCCACCATTCGCAAACATGTTGTTCATTCATTTCTACTTCACTTTCTTCAGAACTTGAGAGTAATCTACTAATCTTGTTCTTTTTCGTGCACAACCAATATTCGCCAATTTTCCCCTTCATCCTCAGTATCTGTAGGTTCAATTTCATTTTCATTTGTAACCAATATATCTTCGTTTTCAGAAAATTCATCTTCACCGTTTTCCGAAAACCCCAACCCCAAGATTATTTATATCGTCTAAGAACTTGGACTGTCTCGTTCGCTTCGACATTTTGATAGGTAATGAAAGACCTTCATCTCCTTTCAATCTAAAGTTTTGATATTTTCTTACAATTATTCTCAGCTATTTTGATCGAACTACTTTATGCAACAGTCCCTGTACAGCTTACAAACTACAAAACGATAAGCAATATGTATCGATAAACTTATAAAACAAAAAATGTTCTCAGGGTCAAATGACCAAATATGGCAGGTATACGAAGAAAAGAAAATATAAATAGTATAAAAACGGTAGATTTATTAATAAGGAATTGTCATAAAGTCAAATTTGTAGAAGTAGTAACATGATAGTTGCATTTTCAATGCAAAAGTTCAAAATGGGTCATTTGACCCGTTATGGTATTATTAGTATTAAATTAAGTGTACATCATATTCTTCTGCCGGGCTTGTGATTTCAACATTGTTACGTGATGTTTTTATTTTCAAATTTAGAAAATTACATTTTTGACATGTGTCTTTTCGCGGTTGGTGAAACTGTAGTTTGAATTGTTTTTCAAAACCCTCTTTTATGTAATTTCTCTTACAGGATAAAAACTGCTTTCTTCACACTTTTCTAAATAAAACTTGAACATTTACTTGCCGTTTAACTCAGGGTGTAAATATCTTCGTTTAGGATTATGAGATCGTATACAATGGCTTTCATGCTGCGGAGAGTTTTGGATATACTCCTTTATATAAGTTAGGTGGCCATCTGAAGTCTTTCTAGACGATGCTCACATCCGGCCGCGCTTATCCATGTCATCATCTTTAGATTTTAAAACACGATCTAATCGTTCTGATGATATTTTAAAAGTATTTACAAAAAACCCAAGTTTTTTCAGCCGGGACAGATAAATTATATTTATATACATATATTCTTTGTGCTCCTTTAAAGTTTCTTTAGCGTCTTCTTTTTATATTACACCATTGAGTAACTTTCAAGGGAAATACATTTTGCTTGTTCAAATCTGCCAGGTTCCAAAAAATTTCGAAATTGTTTTTGCGGTCAGTTTCACTAACAAGTGTTCCACAATTTTTTGAACAACCGCACTCTTTATGTTCAAATTTTTTGGTTAGAACTATTTTACCTGTATTTATGCAATATTTTTCTGATCTTTTGCGTATTTATATTACTGTTCTCTTTCGTAGAATTTGACGCGTGGTTATCTGAAGAAGCATTGTCATCTGTACTCAACGTGGGTTGTATGATTCTCTTTCTTTTAAAACATTTATTTAAATAATAATTATTTCCGTCAGAACTGCTTTCAGCATCTAATTTTGTGGTTCTTTTTTTGTTTATATTCATTGGGATGATTTCTATAAAGGAAGGGGAATAATACACTATTAAAATTAATTAAAATGTAACACGACATGTCAACATGACAATATAACATTTTTTTCTGCAAATACTCACCTGAATCACTCTCCGATTCTAAATTGCAATTTTCCACCTTAATATTATTATAAAATATGAAGTGGACACTTATTACCACTTTAGCACTTAATAATTTTAAACGTAATAATACGTCTCACTATCTTCAAAATAAGTGAACAAATGCGACACTTTACTACATTTCATAGAGTGACTTTGTATTCTATAATAAACGGGGGAAAACCGAAATTCCGGGAAAGTAAAAAAATGTTTATGCGATTTACAATGTTTCCACACATATAAAAATACATTGAAGAAATTTTGAATTAAATAGTAGTATGTCTTTGAGGAAGGTTAACTTACACCATCTTCAAAGTAATTATATTTGTAACTTTATCAACTACGAAAATTTTAACGAATTTTTTTGGAAAAAGTTTATAAACAAAAAGTTCATAGTAAATTGTACTCATTTTTATCATTAAATAATTTTTTATCAAAATGGACTTATACCGCTTTTAAAGAAGACGGCTTATATGTCAGCAATCGGAGATTAGCAAGAAATGTTTGTTTCAAAATTTTTAAGCTATTAGATCTAATTTAGGTCGAACTTGTTTGCAAAGTCTGAAGTGCAATGAAATAAATTGTTTTTAAACCTTCACTAACAATTGTTTATTTGTTATTGCTTTTGCCTTTATTACCGACTGTACCTGAATGAATAGACCTTATTGATTGTCGACGTACTATTGAAAAGTCCTCGTTATATATAGCTTAACTACGTACCTTGTTGTATGTTATCAACAGCACTTGCTTAATAATCACAGCAAAATTAAAATTTTTAGAAGATTGATGAGAATAATAACACAAATATTAGGAATGTATCAGCGATGTATGTATTACATTTCAATTCTCTCACGCATACACATTTTACATATAACTTTCTCTCATGTATATTTATGCTTGATATTGTTATTGTTGCTTTCTCATTAAGGTACACCGTATACCGAAATTCACTCGACATAGCTGTAAATTACTGGCAGAGTGTCCTGTCATAGAGGCCCGTACAGGACTTCTAATAAATGAAGTCTAGCTGTTCGTCGTTAGTACGCCAAATTTTGCAACTTCTTTTTTATGCTAATATGCATCGGCTAGAAACGTCTCTAGTGTAATGTAAGTTGACATATGTGAGAAAAGGAGAACCTCATAAAACAAAGAGAGGAGGTTTTAGTGAACTTACAAGAGTCGTGTGCAATCTTGATAATTGTGTAAAACAGTACTAAGCTGCTCAGCTGTTCACCGCCAAGACGATCACTCGTTACTCTGCCACAACATATTCGGCGAGAGAGCTTCACTCACTTGAATAAAAATCTTGATTTTTGTCTTCATATTCCAAGACAAGTTCGACGATGCAAACTCAAAAGTTTAATTCATTCTTTATTAAATTCATTCTTTATTAAAAGGTAGGCCAAAAATTTAGCCAAAGTTTGCTTACAGTTATTCATTTCGTTTTTTTGTATTAAACAATGTTATGCTGATTCCAGCAGATATTATATATGAGCCGCTTGGCGTATTGCTATACCTTCAGCGAACATGCAATTCATTTTCGCGAGCGTGCCGTTGGTTTGTTTATTTTTCTTTTTCTTTTGTGTATATGCATAGCGTAGCGTACACAAGATAACGTGATTAAGAATGATCTTTTCTCTATTCACTTGCTCTTGTTTAGGCCTATTTTCTAGCTTATTAACTTTCTACTTAAGTTTATGAATAAAGCTATTTAATCCTATGATCAGCATAATTAGGAATGGGGGCGCTTAGCGTCGAATTGCATTTGTTTACAATTTGGTTATTATTAAGAAATTCAATTTGAAGCGTTTTGAAGTATGTCACACTTTGTTGTTTTTTTGATGTATTTTCTTATTCAATTTTTGTTTACAATTTCGCTTTGTGACACACTTGAAGTGAACGCACATCTGCAACTATAGCCAGTCACACTACAATATATTAAAATACTAGGACTCTCAATCACTCACGTTTATTGCCGTTGCCTAACTGGCCAAGAAAACCTCTCCTTTGCCACGTTCTTCTTGTATGACCAAAATAATAATAAAAAAAAATATTGTCAGCAAACGCGAAAAATGAATAACGATTTTAAGCATTGGTGGCGGTTGAAAGCAAATTAATTGCTACAACCGCTAATGGTGATGGCATCCCAACAATGAATATCCAACACACAATGAACCTCGTACGTTGATTAATTTGTTCATTGTCATCACCATTGAAATAAATATGCAAAAATTTATTATCGTCGTTTAGTAACAATAAATGGTGAGCTTGCCCTCAAATTTTGATTAAGAGGTATGCTTACGTTTGAGCGGAACGACATCATTTAAAAACTTGAATAATATTTAAGTATATTGTGCAAGGAGGTTCATTTGAAATGCCTATAATTTATAGTAAAAATTTTAAATAATAGTATAGAAGAGCATTTTATAAACAAAAATTGAAAATAGGAAACTTAAAAACCTTCTAATAACGAAGTGAATAGCTCTAGAGGGTGTAACGAAATGGTCTGTACATGCAATTTAAACATTTGTTGCTTACGTCCTTCCATGTAACCTGAACACGTGTTTTATTTTGAAAGGATTAAGTGCTGTAAAGGGTGGACGCGCGTGATGAGCTATTTCCACAGACACCTCACCGAGAGTTAAAAATAAAAAAATGCACGTGCTTTAACCCATATAAGGATCAACGTACGGACAAAACGTACTTACTGGACGGGCTGATCTTACCGTGCCCCACCTACAGACTCCATCGTCTTATGACTTTCAATGAGAGACCCCGAAGTTGAGTGCAACGACTCCTAAGCTACTTTCCTCTGTGTAGAAAAAGCTTTTTACGTTCTTTTTATGTGTGCCTTTCAACAAAAAAAAAAAAAAAAAAAAAAAAAAAAAAAAAAAAAAAAAAAAAAAAAAAA
>KK502824.1:186850-211526 GCA_000688735.1 Glossina austeni
TAAACTGCTTTTCAATGTGATTACACACTTGTTTCCGGATGATATTTAAGGAATCTTCCTTGGAGAAATTAGCCGACCCATCTTTCATTAATTTGGCTTGTTTAATTAATATATAACTTTTTGCGTTAGTAATCATATGTTGACCAAATGTGATATAAAATGGTTCAATCCCAATCGCTGAGTGAACGCTTGATCGCAATGCACAAGCAACTTGACTAAGCATCTCATCCCAATTTTTTTGGTCCACGTTAACATAGGCTCTAGTTGCAGCAATGATAGTTCGGTTAACACGTTCTGATGCATTAGCCTGAGGTGAATGCACAGCCGTAAAAGTATGGGTGATGTTGTATTTACTAATCAATTCCTTAAATTTATTAGACTTGAATTGTACCCCATTATCTGACACGATAATTTCGGGTACTCCAAAAACGTGGAAAATTTCTTCTTCTAGGAATTTGCATATTGCATCAGTGGACAACCTTTTAACCGCCTTTAGAAAAGGAAATTTAGATAACTGGTCTACAACTACAAATATTCCAATGTTTCCTGTCCTACTACGAGGATATGGACCTAGGAAATCGATGTACAATTTTTGAAAGATTCTTTGAGTTATGGTAGTTTTGCCCATGGGTGGTTGTAAAACATAATTGGGATGTTTAGTCATTTTACATATATCGCACCCATTAATATGGTTCTTTACGTCATTGGCCAAGCTAGGCCAGTAGTAAAGTCGACGTATTCGTTCTAATGTTTTGGTTATTCCTAAATGAGAAGACAGACGATCGTTGTGAGCCTTGTAAATAATTTCGTTAATCATCATTTTCGGAATCCATAATTTCCAACATAAATCGTCATGTAATTGCTCACCTACTTCATGTTGCGTTCGCTTGTACACAAATCCATTTAATATTTTTACGTCCAGCAGTTTATTCGCATTTGCTTCAATGCCCTGAATTAGATCTTGATAATCGTCTGCTTTAAAATGAGGTGAATTAAGATCCACAAACAGACCAGTATCATCGGCTGTCAAGCTATTTACATAGCAAGTTTGAGGAATATTACTTAGTAAGTCAGCTGAACTTTCTTCGTCTGAGTTAATGCGTGAGAGTACGTCGGGAACGATATGCTGACTGCCTTTTCGGTAGCATATTTTAAATTTAAACGCCTGGAGTTTTAAAGCCCATCTCGCTAATCGTCAAAGTCTTCAAGTCAAAAATTCCAACTCCTCAAAAAACTTTTTTCCTCCCCTTTTATACCTTTTTTCTTTCATTTTTTTTTTTCTTTGACAAATAAAACCTTTTATTTATTTAAAATTTTTTTTTTTTTTTTTTGTACAGTGCCCATTACAACGCATACGTTTACGTACGACTAAAATATCATTGCCATCATCAGAATTATTTTGATCTTCATCTTGTGAAATTATTTCTGAATTATCATCTCTTATCTCCTGTGTCAATAATTCAGTAGTTTTTGGGAGGAAATCAGCGATTAAAGATTGTTTGATTTCGTGATAAACCATTATAAGGTTCCCTGAAAGATGCCATTAATGATTTCACTTCATATTGAAATTTTGCAGCTCGTTCCTCATCAGGATCGTGTTGTTCAAAATAATTACCTAATTTCCTGGGAATATCAAGGCCTTCTTTAATTAGAGTTGCATTTAAAATGGGAGGATCTTCTTCGCCGTTACCACTATGTTCTTTGTCATGATGAGTCTCAAGAGTTAGGTCAATTTCATTTTCGCTCAAGCTTTTATCAACTAATAATTCTTCTATATCGGCAAATGTTAGGTCATCGAATCCATCTTCACCAATTGTATGTGCCAGCGTTGTGATGTCAGTAAAAACAGCGTTGTTATGGATGTCAGGATCAGGATCTTTGCTTTTCACACATTCTGGCTAAATATTTTTCCAACATGAGTTCAACGTTGATCGCTTTAAGTCAGCTAACGCCAACCCAACTTGATTAATGCAGTCCAAAATAGAACAATTATCGTTAAATCCTCATTATGGTCTAGTTTATCTATCACGTATTGAAATGAGCGTTTTATGTAGTATGTTTTAAAAGTAGCAATGATCCTTGGTCTAGCGGTTGTATTAAAGATGTAGTGTTAGGTGGAAGAAAGCAAAATTGCACATTTGGGTGCTCTAAGACCGGATTGCATTGTCTAATATTAAAAGAACTTTAAATTCTAAACATTTTGCATTCATGTAACGTCTAACTTCTGGGATGAAGTATTTCTGGCACCATTCTGTAAAGGTCATCCAGGCCTTTTTGTTTGTTGTCCAGTGAATTGGCAATTTATTGAAATCTGCACCTTTCATCGAGCGTGGTCTTAAAGCACGATTTACTAGCAGTGGTTTTAACATACGTTCTCCTGAAGCATTGGAACAAAACAACAATTTTACACGGTCCTTTGCTACTTTAAAACCACCAGCAGTTTTTTGCGATTTTGAAACATAAATTCTGCTCGGTATTTTTTTCCAAAAAAGGCCGCTTTCATCTAACCTCCAAACTTGATCTGTGGTGTAACCTCCATCTTCAATAATTTTTCCCAGCTTTTCAGGAAACTCTTTGGCAGCCAACTCGTCTGCAGACGCAGTTTCTCCCTTCATTTTTATATTATGGAGAGCATGTCGTTTAAGAAAACCTGCCATCCAACCTGTACTTGCAGCAAATTCAGGTTGTTTTGACTGAGATGTGATGGCTTCACTTCTTTAAGACATTTATAGAGTCTTAATGCAGTTTGCTTGATAGCAATTCCATCTACCGGTATTCTTTTTTGCGATTTATCTTCAATCCACATTACCAATGCTTTTTCCATTTTTTCTTTGACAGCATCTCTTATGTAGGACGATGTTTTGGCACTCATTTTCGTTCCAGAACACACCAATTTTCTGATCGCAGTTTCATTTTTCTTGATAGTTCATATGGTAGCTTCGTCCTGGTGCAAGGTGGTCTAAAATTTTTATTTTTGTATCCAAACTGATTGGCTTCCTCTTCGCTTTTATTGCAGTTGAATTATGTGACATTGTGCTAGGGCTACCAAAATATCTTTTATATTAACGCGACGATTTCAAAATTATTTAAAATTTACCTGTTATTGAGTTAATAAATCTATACGAGCACTAATTTTATTTATATTTGCTTCAACTAAACGTGTTTTCTTTTCAACTCTCAAAATCAAACTAAATTGCGTAAAAAATGCATAACGTTTTTACTCTATGCATAATTCAGGGAATCCCCTGCTGATATTATAAGATCCCAAACAAAAGAGCTAATCTGGCACACGGCGAGAGCAAAATCTACCGAGTTTCAGCGACTTTTTTTGAGAATAATTTAAACGCTTCGTACACTCGTCGAAAAATCTTGCTCTTTGCTTTGTGAGATTCAAGAAAAATTCCTGGAATATTAAAAATCGTGTTAAACATAATAATTCGTGTAAAAGAAGAATTTTTTTTTCTTTTGAACTCGTGTTAAATTAAATTCGTGTAAAAAAAATCGTGTAAAAAGAGAATTGGGTGTAATTTATATTTTATTTTTCTCGCAATTAGTTCGTGTGAGCGATAACAGCTCTCGTCTAACGGGAATAATGAAATTAAACGAACAACTTACAGATATCTCAGTAGGAGGGGCAAAATAGTACAGCGGATTAAATACATTTTTATTATAATATAAATACATTATAGTATGGAGTTAATCAGATTGGCTTCTGACATAAACTATTTATTGTTCAATGACTAAAACGATTTTGTCATTTAGTGGTGTTAATACTTATTATTAGAGAAATTTGTTTTGAATATGTACAGTTAGGAGCTTATGAAGTGCTTTGATATTGAAATTTAGTAAAATTCCAAAAATGGATTTAATAGATTTGCCAAATTTTTAATGGATCAAATTGGGTCAGTCCGTAAATTTAGTGTTAATGTCACATCTCTGGGAGTCTGGCGCCATTCGTTTATATTCGTATTACATATTCGTAAGTTTACATCTTTCCTCTGCGACGTAAAATCTTCTGCTTAACATTGACTTGTTTGAAATTTCAATTTGGCTTTAAATTGCGCGGATGCTTCGGATATATGCCTCATAATGTTTGAAATTTCCTGTCAATGTTTGTCTCCACTAATTGTTGTTGCCATTACAGACTCTTATCTTTTGATATTTCGGCTCCCTTTGTCCTTGCTGCATTTGCTGCGTTAGTTGTTGCAGCATAGTGGTGGTAGTCAATGTGTTTGCATCATCTTTCGTTTTTTTTTTTTCGTAACTCTTTTTATCCGCTAATAATTCCTTTTCTATTACTGACTTGATAACGTCGTCCTTTGATAACGTTGTACTTGCGCGCGATATTTGTCAGTCATGAAGGATTGCATCAAAGGCGAAGTCGAACGCAATGCATCCGTTGTCACTGTAAGTGGGTTGTCGAAGTCCGGGTATTGGAAAATTGGTGTCTTATATATATATATATAATTTATCTTTTAGTTTGTCAAAAGCAGATATTGTATTGGTATTCTTCTCTCTATCGTTCTTATTTTGTTTATTAGTTCTGTCAATGAAACTGAGCTTTCGACTCACTTTCTGTGTTTTGTTAGTTTTGAGCAAATACAAGGAGATCAAGTTCAACTTCCAGTAACTTCTGCTTTCGCAAAGAAGTTTGAGCGCTTTTGTTGCCTTTGAATCATGACAAGGTGTTATGTATAGGTTATGAACATGCAGTCTCGGATCGTCATATTATGGTCATGTAAAAGGATCACCCTGTTATAATAAAAGACAATATTAATCCTCAAAATTTGGTTGTTTAATTTTCTAAGAGGAATCAATCGCGGCTTGCGCAAATTTAGTTTCGCGAATTCTCGCGTTGTACATGGTTTTCTTTGAAATGATAGAAATTCCGAAACAAATTCAATTCGCGCCAATTTACTTTAATTGAATATTGAATGTTGTCACTATATTGAATTCTTTTTGAATGATTAAACTGAACATACATACTAAAACATAAATGTAATTTCTTAAGGTTTAGACTAATACAAATTTAAAATTAGGTTAAATAATATAAACGCTTATACTAATAATAAAAACTAAAAATGCTTACGCTGACAACAGAATATAAACTATATCACTAAAATTGCGTTAAAAATAAACACTCTTACTGGGAATAATTATACTAAAATTAAGTAGGTATGTTAAACAAAATAACAAAAGTCCTCAGTGCTAATTCCAAATTGGAAGCCATGTTGTTCTAAATTTGCCTTTAAACTAGTGTATGTTTCTTCGAATCTTCGTAATATATCTCAAATTGAATTTTGATCTCTTATAGTTTTTTATATATGCAGAAAAGTTTTATTTTTCATTCTCTCCTTCTTGTAGTTTTTCTTCTTAAGATATACTCTTTGTAGACTCTATCTGTGGTTTTCTTTAGATGGGTTTCAATTTTAAGTAACGCTTATATTACCTACTATATACAGGGATATCCACTTCGTGATGCGGATGCGGATGCGACAACCCTGTTTCAGTAACACATGTAAAACCGTACTACCATCCAGGGCATCATAAGTTTAGTATATAGATAGTTGAGCAACCGCTGAAGGTGTCAAAATAGTGAAAACTGACTACAAAAATGCCGATTTTGGAGTAGATACATTTCGTATATTGCGAGCAGATTATGCGGAAATGCAGTTTTTCCCATCCTAATAGTACAGTTTGTGATGTTTGAAGGCCGCGAAGAGCTTTGTTAACTTTTTCTACCCTGGCCTAATGGATTAACGCTAGGATTTCTTCTTTTTGTTTTTCATTTATAAAACGTGTTATCGTCATAAGACGATAGTTGTCGGTGGTTTTCCAACTTAAAAACAAAATGTTGTCCGATTCCATTATTTTTCATGCACATAAGAATAAATATATATGTAACAAAAATATACGTATATTAAAAATCGCAAAAAAAAGGGGTACAATTAATTGCATTTTTTGTTATTTAACAACTCGCGTACTACCTTTGACCGCTACGGTCCAAAAAGCTTAAAGGAAAAAATACAAGTGAGTAAGAAAAAATATGAGAAGAAAAGAAGGAAAAACTTATTTTCCCAATAAAAGAATTGCCATTCGAACATTGCTTTTTCCTCTTATTAGAAAAAAATTAATTTTTTGTCCATTGTTGTCAAACCTTCTATAAGATAATATAATATTGCGACTCTGTGGTCTGCAGCTAAAAAGGTCAAAGTAATCTTCTGTACTGAAGCATGTCGCAGGACATCTCTTACCAAATGCACAGTAGGAGCAACTGTAACTATCTAAACAACAAGTGCGTATACGCACAGACCATTCATAAACTGACATATCAGTTTTTTACTTACTAAAATCTTACATCAAAAATGTGACGATCTAGTTCTAAAGAAAATAGATTCGTGTTTCGCCAAAATGGATTTTGAGAAAGATTGAATGAAGTTCATTATGTCTATCAAATATCGAATTATAAACATTAAGTGGATCACATACAGCGTTTAGGAGAATGTCAAGTACTGTGCTTCATATTTTAGATTATTAGATATTGTTTGTTGTGGTGTTGTGTGGGGTATGCAGAGGTGGAATTATGTGACATGATTATATTGTAAGTTTTTTTTCACTATAACATTCGTGCAAGGCGCTAGGCGGAAAATTAATTGTGCCGAACTGCTGCTAAACCCCGGTTTTCTAATACAATGTTATTACATAACCGGTGGCCGCTGGTTCGAAAAGTATTTATCCACTTGCTAAGATAAGCACCACATCTAATACCAACGACGCTCACTACAATCTTCATACTTTTTTCTGAAACCGACGTAATACTTCTTATGGATCGTGTTCTCTTTTTTGCTTTCTCCCTCTCTTGTTTTTCCTTAACAGATGAGCAATAGATCCGGCGACATTTTATCTGCGTTAGCAACAAGCGCTTATCTATCTACATTATTTGTATTTTAAGTGAACGCTGCATTTAATTCGATTTCATATTGTTCGCGCATATATGTAGTGAAATTCGTAAATTTGAATTTGTTTTATAAAAATATAATAATAATTACGCTTTCCTTACGTCCTGTAAAAAAAAAAATATATATATGCAGAAATAAATTATATAAATTTGAATCAACTATTATTTCCAATGGCTTCTCTTTTATTGTCTGTAGACTCTTCGAATGCGCTATATGATAAAAAAATAAATTAAAATTTCGCTTGCTATTACGTTTGAAACATAGGCACGTTTGAGACATGACACTGTTTAGTAAGTTTGTTTATGTTTTTAAAAGAGACTTTAATGAAAGCAAACATTTTCATTTTATTATAACTTATTTCACACGTTGACTACTTATTTTTGGATGCTTACGAGGTAAACTAGTATTTTGAAAGATATTTCGTAGAATATGAGACTATTAAAAAAATTTCAAATTATTAAAGTTTATTAGAAGAATTATTTATCATAAAATCGTTTGAAGCAAACCTTACAAAGTTGGGTTTCGTATGAAATTTTTCCTTGGAAAAGCATATTTTCGTATGCCAATATTATGCTAACTACGTCGACCTGAAGATTTATTTATATTGTCAATTAGCCCTAATAATTCCAGAGTTGATAGTTCTACAAATTTTCTGATATTTATGTTCATTTTTCTGTTGCAATCTGTTCAATGATTGCTTCGTTTACAACAGTAATTCCCAGAAGAAGCTAGAAGAAGCAAGTATTCGGTGCCATTCGAGTACTTCTCTGATTGTAGTGGCATAACCTATTCCACACTTTCCTGTATGATATGCAAGAACTGCTGGTGGCTTCAATTTTTCAGACGAATGTTTGCTTGTGAAAGCAGCACGAATGTTATGATTATTACTTTTATTTGGTACCATGATGGAAGCATGCTTCGTTGATAACATTCCCACGTCTCGCGAATCTCTCCATTTGAATACGATAATACCACCATTATTGTCTTCTTTGCATTCCATATCGCCATTTGTTTCTAAGTTATTTTTAAGGGTTCCAACAATGTGGGTCTTTCGGTTCAGACATGATATTCCTAAGCTTCATAGCCTGTATAAAAATTGTCGATGTACAATGTTCGTCCTTTGTGGAGTATCAGGTGGTAAATGAAAATTATGCAATGGGCTTTTCGACCAATAATTTCATTCACAAAATCACTCCCAATAATTTTTTCATCTCTTCTTCCGTGAAAGTGGGCGTAACTCGGGTATATTTCATTTTTATTCAACATATCTATTTATTTTTAACTGAATTTTGTTATACTTCCCCGAAATATATAATCTATGATGACACTTTCCTTCTACATGCACGGACCAAATAATCATTTAACTACGATAAGGACAGTGAGTCTCACTAATATTGGGTTTTTTCGCTCGGTTAAACCTACTCCATTCTTCAAACATAAAAATTATTTTTACTATATTGTACTACTAGGGAATACATATTAAAATATCTAAAGAAAAACAAACAAAACATTATTCCAGTAGACAGGAAAATTAAGTAACTTCAACAACTCAAAAAATAGCGTCATTAATATTGGGCTTTTTTCATGTAAGGAAGGATGCGAAGATAAAGAACAGCATATTATTAAAAATTAATATTCGGTGGGGTATCCTTTTTGCTTAATAGCGTCATTTAAATGTTTTGACAAACTTCGTATAATTTTTCTTGCGTAAGAAACAGGGATCTTACTTCATTTTTCTTGTAATCTATTTTTCAGACTTTGGACGGAAGAGATTGGGGGTGATCCAATTCGTCCCATGGCGTTTTTCATGGGGTTCATGCCTGATGATTAAAGAAGGGGTGAAGCACTTTGAGGCAGTTATATAAGAGCCATTCTTGAATTAATCGGGACTTATGCTTGAGGTCGTTATCTTGATAGAATTTGAAAGTTTCCAAAAGACCAAGTTTCCAAGTATGGACCAAGTCCATAAACACCAAGTTTGCGATTCCATTGGCCCAATTCATACCAAACTATAACATGATTATTGCCATGCTCGCCGTAAGTCGTTGGTACAACGTAATAGGATGCTATATGAAAAAAACTCAATATTAATGACGAAGTTATTCAATTTTCTTGTCTACTAGAATAATATTTTGTTTGTCTTATTTTTACATTTTAATATCTATTACCTAGCAGTACAAAATAGTAAAGAAAATTTTATATTTGGACAATGGACAATGTTTAACAAGCGTTTACTTTTTTCCTCGAGCGAAAAAACTCAATATTAAGGAGATTCACTGTAAGTATTTTCATACAACGGTGCAGCGCACTCGTGAATGCTATAGTATTCCAATTGTAAAATCAATTATTTTTACTTAATTATATATAACTTTAATAAATTAACAATGATTAGTCAATTAGTTGAATCTGTGTCATCGCGGATGTTGTGGCATCCATTATTATATACATACAATTATATTATGGCTACCGGCACAAAATATTTGTAATCATATTTGGGATATCACAACTAGTTTCAAAATAAATAAATTGTGATTTTTTGCACTTCACTGAGATTTTTAGCGTCCGCGAACGTGTTACTCGATAAATTTAAGTCACATTCACATGAAATAGAGTTGATTGAATTAAAATATGCAATCACGAAAATGCCTTGTGAAGATCGCGCAAAAGATATGGTCCGAAAATAACTAAATAAATTATCGGTATAAAGTATTTATAGATTGAGTAACAAGCAAAATAAAAAAGGAAATTGTAATTATTGGGCGATATTGGCGAACCACTCGAAGGCAGATATCACTTTAAGATAAAGATCGTGTCTTTTTACAAATTAGTTTTGTTAACAGTGACAATAAATCGAAAAATATTGTTTTAGAAAACATAAAGTCTTTAAAATGCACAATATTTCAATATATTTGTAATTAATGTATTTAATATCTATATATATATATATATATGTAATATTTGTAATATGTGTAATTTTTCTTTTTTTGTGACAAGAGTATCTTCTTTCAAAGTTAAAGTTTATTAAATCAAATCGAATTTTGAATAATTAAGTAAATTAAGTAAATATAAGTTAAGTAACTTTTTGATAATTTTCACAATAAAAAATTTAGATAAATGAAACGAAAAATATTTAATTTTTGTTTTATTTGTTACTGAAAGGAAGTAAGAATATGGCGGTGTAACGTAAACAGGGCGTCGCTAACTAGAGACACTAAAAAAAGAAATTACGACTTGTTTTAACGTAGCAAAAACACTCAATGAACAAAATACTAAAATGACCAATAAATAGCCACGACAATAAAATTGACGAGCAGAATAGCTGAAAATGATCCCTTTTCCCATGACACGCCAGAACATCACTTGCGCGAATAATAGCAATAGTAATAATGCATTGTTCCAGAAGTGCATGTTAATTGAATTTTTTGATGTCAGCCAAATTAACTACAGAAAGAATTAATAAGATACACCATTTTAGTCGGCGGTAGATAATTTCGACAAATGGAATTCTTCACCCATTTTCGTCGTAAAAGATCAAAACTTATATCTTGTACGGGAACGGGCCCAAAACATGAATCGACATTGTTCAAATTGAATAGGGGAAGGAGTCCGAAGAATAGATTCCTGTCGTTTCTACAATTAATTTATATATGTTTAATCGCTTTTCTGAAACGATTTCCATCATAAAATACTATAAAGCATATCTTTTTGCTAAGAATATAAGACTTATTTTTGATAAGAACGGTGCGGGTTCAAAAAATGCGGTCGATCCATATTTTTTACGTTTATTTTGTATACCAAAACAAACTTTTTTCTCGATTTTTGTCAAGAAATATCAAAGATTGTGAATTTTTTTCATGTAAACACTTTTCAATTTAGACGTTATATGGAGCGTCATCGTAAAAATGGTCCTAACCAAATCTATTTTCAACATCGTTCGCCCTTACTGCGAAACATGCGAGCCTTTTAAATTTCGTTAAAATATTTCAAAAGATTTAATCGGTGTATCACAAGAACAAATGAATAGATATGAGATGGACAAATGGGAGGCATGCCTTAATCGCTTCAGAAAAAGATTCCAAATTATTTTATTCGGTGCCTGCAGAAATTGTGGCCATTTGTTCCCTTGAAAAAGACGTTTATTGAGAAAAAAATCGAAATATTTTCCATTATTTTCTATAACATTTTACTATATTTCTAGTAACATGACAATATCGTATCGAAATTGGTTTGGCAGTGATCCAACCACTGACCCATTTTCGCACTTCTTCAGCTTGGCGAATCTGCGTGCCAGCTAAGCCATGCTGCATCGATCTTAATAAGCGGTAATCAGAAGGGGCCATGTCTGGTGAGTACGCTGAGTGAGGCAGAATATCCCATTCGAGTTACAACAATGTATCTTTGACAACTGTAGCAACGAGTAGCCGAGCGTTGTCATGCAACAGGATGTGTCTGCGTCTGCTAACCGCTGTTGCTGGTCGTTTTTGCAACAATAAATCGTTTAATTTGTTCAATTAACGACGCAGTAACAGTTTAATTCGTTTTTAGTAGCTCATAATGCACTACAAGTTTCTGAGCCCGCCAGACGCACAGAAAAACTTTATGGCCATGAATGTTCCTCTTCTGTGTCGACGGGGATGGTTCCCTGGGTTAACCGACGAGTTCTTGCCCTTGGGGTCTTCACAGTAGATCACTTGTCACAATTCGCCGCAGAAAAACCTTATTTTTTTGCCAGCCAAGGAATGAAGCCGCAATGTTGAAACATTTCGAAATGGCATTTTCAGTCAATTCGTGCAGCAACCATTTTCTCTCCTTTTTAATCTTTTCCATCGCATGTAAGCGTCTAAAAACAATTGATTCATCAATTGCTAAACTGTTCGAAACTTCTTAGAGATTTTGAGCTGGATTTTCGACCAATAAGTCTTGCAATTGTCTCTTTTCGAGACTGGTTGATCCTGCAGGCCTTTTTTTGTCATTGAAATCAAAATCACCATTTTTAAGTTGTTGAAACCAAAATTGACAACTGGTATATGATGGGGCAGCATCACTATAAGCTTTGGAACGTGCTTGGTGGGCTTCGGCTGCAAAAGTTATGAAGGTCGAAAATGCAATTTTGAGTGCTGTATGATTAGCGTGGGCATACACTGAATAACTCAATAATCCTGAATTAGAAATTGTTACTTTTGGTAGAGAACGGTCAAAACCACCGAATTTAGTCATTATGTACACTGGCATTTCCCATTTCTTTCTCATTTTTACCTTTAGAAGTCGCCGTTCAACATTTTTGCAATCTCGTAACAGTATAGCAAAAGAAACACTCAACGAACGAAAATCCCAGCTCGATACAAAAGCAATCGAATACCATCAACCCGAAAGCCGACCATACCATTTTGGTCTTTCGCATCGTCCGATAGCGCAATAACAAGGCGACCACTGTTTCACATTACTCAGTGATAGTCTAACTTGGAATTAAACTTAATTATGACATTTTTCTTCTTGTTAACTGCTAACATGTACAGCAAGTAAAACAAAACATCTGATAAAAATAAAGGTATCGCGAATAAAATGTAAAAAAACAAAATTCAATCACACTAATTTAATTTAATCAAAATATGTTATAGTGATGTTTTTGTCGCACTTTGCATAGGATTCGGATGCAGAATTCAACAAAAACGATATATAGAATTCATACAGAATTATCATTTTTAACTTGGCCTCACTCTCGCAAAGCGTACAAACAAACATATACCGTTTATTTACGATTGACACGATTGCTTCTAGCCATAAGGCGAAAACTCGGCATCATTTAAACGCACAGCTACATAATCCTGTATAGAATTGTATTTGTATAGCGAATTATTACTGATGAAAAGAAACGAAATTTAGATTCTAGCTAAAAGTGTCAATCAAAACAAGTAAGCACATTATAGTCGGGCAAGGCCGATATTTAAATGCCCTACGCCGAAACGAAAATTGCTTTTAAATGAAATTATTAAGATGCGACATTTTTCAGATAGAAATTTTTCTTATGACATTATATGAATGAAAACTTTCATTCCAAGTTTCCCCATAAAGAAGTCGCCATTCGATTTAAGCAAGACAAAGTAACCAGAGACAATGAAATACGTTGTCAATGATCAAAGAAGAATGGAAAGTGTTAAAAGTTTTCTTGATACAACACAAAAAAGTTTTAATACACAAAAAGCTTGGGAATATTTACGAGCTGCTTCTAAATCTTCATTTCAGGTAGGCAGAAATGGGCTGCAGCTTACACGTACAGTGAGTCCCATTAATATTGGGTTTTTCTCATATAAGGAAGGATACGAACATAAAAAACAACATATTATTAAAAATTAATATTATTGTTTAATAACGCATATCGACATATTTTGTATAATTTTTCTCGTGTAGGAAACAGGGATTCATTCATTCATTCATTTTTCTTTTAATCTGTTATTAGACCTTGGACGGAAGAGATTGAGGGCCGCTTGAGGACCGCACGCACGGCGGTTCAATTCATCCCATGGGATTTTTTCATGGCGTTCACGTCTGGCGATTGGGGAAGGGAGTGAAGCAGTTTGACGCATTTATATAAGAGCCATTCTTGAATTAATCGGGACTTATGCTTGAAGTCGTTATCTTGATGAAATTTGGATGTTTCCAAAATACGAAGTTTGTCGCCACTTCCTTTAGAATTTTCCTTGAATACACTTAAAAAACCCCCTTGTTAAGAATTTTCCACAAATTTTCCGACCCCATTGGCTTCAATGCATACGCAAACTATAACATGACCATTCCCATGCCCGCCGTAAGCTGTTGGCACCAGAAGGTAGTGGGAAACTAATTACTAATAAAAACGTGATGAATTCTACCCATCCGAGAGTTCCTCTCAGGTTAATTTCAAGAAGTTTGAGAAAGTATTGAAAAATAACTGTAGTATGCTTTTTGCCATGCCCTACACCACTTGTGGTACAGTGTGTATTAAGTTAACGCGGACATATGTAACACGCAGAAGAGCTTAAGATAGACCCACCTTTTATTATACCGATTGATTCAGAATCACAATCCGAATTAATCTAAGCCTGTCCGTCTGACAGCTGTCCATGTAAATTTGTATTCAAGCTACAGATCGCAATTTTTGAGATATTTCGTTGAAATTTGGTACAGTTACGGGTTTTGGCCCAAGGACGGACGCCATTGAAAGTGGTTCGGATCGGTCCACTTTTTCGACCACGTTCTATACAGCGCCTTATTTTGTAAAGTTGTTATATGAACGGAGTGGTGCAGAATATTTAATAGTGAGTCGCGACTTGCCACAGTGTTTTACTTGTTGTTTTAGTCAATAAAATTCTTAAACAAATATTTTTATTTTGAAAAAGTCGTTATAGAAAGCGGAAGCCATTAGCTGTTATTAAAAATTATATAAATTATACAATTAATAGAATTATTTGTAATAAGGTAAAAAACTGACAACAAAAATGAAAAAGCTAACGGAAAACTAATTTTTACGGCAACTACGGGATCTTCAATTGCGTTCGCTTTTAGGTCGATACACATCAGTTTACAAAATTTCATCAAAATATCTCACGAATTGCGACGAAATATGACATGTAGCCTGAACACAAAAAATAAGACGAACAGGCAAATTTAGATCGACTTTGAAAATGGTTCTGAATCGATCGGTATAAAAAAAGGTCTATCTCAAGTTCTTCTAGATGTTGTATAAACCCGGGCTAATTTAATATATGCTTGTAGCACAAGTAGTGTAGGGTATGATTAACAATTCATTGTAGGCAAACGTATTGTTAATAATAATAAGACAATTCGTAAATATGAAAAATAAAAAGAAAAATAAAAGCAATTTCTATTTTCTTTTTTTTGAATATGTAGGAGTTCACAAGTACATAATGTCTATGAAGTGAAAAGATATTTTCTCACAGTACTTTCTTAGTCGTTGCCTTGTAGGTGGATATCATGTAGTTCGTCCATCGTTGCCGTCCACACCATAATCAAAGACCACTTCCAGGTGCCTTACTATACATTTTTCGGGCAATTTAACGACATTTTTTTTTTAACTATATCAGAGGTCACTGATATTATAAAGAAAATAAATGAGATTTGAAAAGTATATCTTACTCAAACTTTGGATTTTTATATCGATTCGTAATTTTGTATTTTACATGATGTGCACGCAACAAGATGAATAATTGAAGTATTGAAGTATACACATACACATCGCACGCAATTAACAGGTTAATGATATACCTTGTACTGCAAATGTATATAAGATAAGATATAAAAATCAAATGTGCTATCAATTAGTAATGAAAGGAACATTTATATGTGAGGAAAAATATTGTGTTCCAATGTAGAAAACATATAACAATAAGCGAATTGCAAAAAGGAAAAAATAAAAAGAAAAATAATTGTATACTGCTTTGTAAACATAAGCAATAACAATTAGAAATACCCATTGAATTAGAAGAGAATCAGAAGAGCTCCCTTTATCTTACATCGACTGTATTTACGCTTAAGTAAGAAACAGCCCTCCGCTTAAAAAAAAAAAACTGCAGAGCAGAGCATTAATTAAATTAGCGAATATACAATAAGAAAGAAAAACAAGTAAAAAAATTATATTCGATTGCAACCGAATTTTTTATACCTATAACTGTTACCCTGTAAAATGTTAACGAAAGGAAAAAATAAAAATGTGCATATTCCACAATATATTGGGCGTGGTTGATTTCTGGTATTCTTATAAAATCATTTTGTGAAAATTTACATCGTGTACCTGTTGTAAATGAGCAAGGAGCCAAAAATACGGAAGTAAAGTTGCTCTCAGTTTTTGTCGTGTACGTGTATCGAAGTGGTGGGCCTGTTCTTTGACCGGTTTGAGTCATTCTCAAAATCTTTTGCAAGCTTGTAGGCGATATTTTCATTTTTGCGAACAGGAGAATGTTTATCACAGACGCTGCAGAGTTGGGCAGACGGACATGCTTAGGTGCATTACGAATTAGAAACTGGTCAAAAATTTATATAGTTTATGGGATTTTTAAAACTTATATATAAATAAAATATATAAATAGGTAGACAGATATAAATTAAAACTTTTACTCGTTTTTTTTTTGTTTGCATTAATTTCTTATCAGACAAAGAAGTTAAGTGAACTCAAACAACGTAGCGCATAACATTTCCTTTTCCTACATTTCAATTCCTACATTTTCTATTTTTTTTATTTAGTGTTTAACACTAAACTAACTACCGAGTACGCCTTTTTGACCCTTTCTAATTTTCGATCTTCAAAAATACGGTTGTAAGGCAGGTAATGTTTCAAGATTTTTCGGATACATTTATTTATATGAAAAGACCTTTAAACGCCTACAATCATTTTTTCCTAGCTGGTTTATCAAAAGGGATAATTTTTTCCCCTATTTTTCTCGACTTATTACAGTCGACAAATGAAGCTAGAAACCTGAAATTTGGGATAGGTATTCCTTGTTATGCTCGTCCACAATGTGAAGGTAACTGGAAAAACCTCGTCAACATCTTCCCGACATTAATTCCGTGAAGATATTTCTTAAAAACAAACACTCAAATGTTCGTCAGGACCGCCTTCATTGTCAGTTCAACGACATTCCCGATCGTCATATTAGCACTCTCACAATTGGAAATAAAATTTTAATTCCAATTTACATCCAATTCATTTCCCCTTTACTCTTACATACATTAGAATATTTTCCATCCAACAGCAAATAAATTGGAAGCAAATTGAAATTGAAATTTTATCGTTAATTGTGGGCATATTAGCAAGCCGATCGGTATCAATTTTGAATCAAGCCTGCAAATGGGTTTGACAAACATTTATGAAGCAGGTTTCCTGGAATATCTTTATGGGGTTGGAAATTATAAAGGAAAATATGAAAAAATTATGGCTTTTTTTGCGATCATTCTAGTTTCTCTTTTATGATCGGCGTGTATGTAGGCAGATCGCAACCATTTTTCTAACATTGAATTCTTGATCGATCAAGAAATGTTTGTACGAAGTTTCAGCTGCCCACCTTCATTTTTGCGACTGGGGCAAGCCCATAAAAATAGGGGATCAGAATTATTCTTTTTGGTAGACACTGGCACGCATATATCAAACGTCGGTAGTTCTAATGTTAAAAGAAACTCTCTGTGAGTTAATCGTTAATCGTTAATCGATAACCGTTTCATTATTAAAGTTTCATAGTGATTCGTGACTCAGATTTTTAAAAAGTTTCAGAGTTCATTTAAGTTTAAATACAATTCAGTAGCAAAGAATTTTCTCTTTTCTGCAAATCTTCCTGGAAGAATTTTACTCTTAATAGTTTATCTTCTTTTTCACTTTTTATTCCTTTTCAGAATATATACCTTTATTTTATTTTATTTATTGTTATAATACTGGATATTGGAGTTAGGTACGCGAAGCAAGCGAATGTGCATAGTGCATGAATGTCACTACAATCGAAATAAGTTCGCCAAAATCGTGTGCACTTACACTTGGTTGGATTCTAATATCAATGGTTTTTTTCTTTTTTTTCACATTTTCGGTATTTTTGTACTCAGAGAAAATTTTGCTTGCTTCATTATTGTTCTCAGCTATGCTCGAGGCTTTGTGTGCTTCGTTTGCCTGCATGTGAATTTGAATTTTTATATGAAATTATCTCCTCCTCGGTTTGGCACACAACAAAAAAACCGTATGTGCTCTATTCGAATAGACTCCTCAGCAAGAATTCATTCAGTAGCGCGCCGTCATACGTTGCGGTCGTAGTTATCATAGTGATTTGTGGTAATTTAAGAGAGCAGAGATAAAAAAGCAAAACTAAGGAAGAATTCCATTTAAAATGAAACAATTTGTATTTTTTATTCTAATATGGGGATATTTAGTAAATTGCACGGTAAATGGCTTGCAATTTACAGATTGCGGTAAATATATAAATATATATATTTATTTACGTAATTAAATTAAAGCAAACAAAAAGAAAAAAAAAAGAAATAAATAACACAATTAACGTCTTTTCTCTAAAACTTAATTTTGCTTTAATTCGAAACTTACACATGTGTGCACCTCACCACCCTCTGAACAATTGTGTTTTTAGTATGTAGTGGGACTTTTCAATTTAATCCAATTAAACTTAATTAAGCATAGGCTTTTATTTAGAAAAATATATACATAAATAAAATATAAAGAATCGTATTTTTTCGGAGAAGAAATAGAAAAAAAAACGAACTTCAAAAATGGTTTGCTTCTTTTCGAATGAAATTCAGAAATTCAGAAATAAGTGCTAATGAGAGGAAATACAAAATATTCGTTCTGGCGACTATTTACGCTTACTGCAAATTAACGAAAGCAAAAGAAGAAAAGTGATAATCAAATTTATTGATAAAATTTCTAATACGACATACACAATGGCTAAATGTGATTGGAAATTACGCGCACGTGACTTGTCAAACAAAATATGGACGTAGGAGTGATGTCTTGGACGTAGCCTCAGATGTCTTAGACTGCACTGAATATCAGTACATATTTTTATTTATTTATTTTTTTTCGTTTAATAAATGACGCGACAGAACTGCTATGGCCGATCCGACTATGAAAAGAGGGTTAAATGATATCTTAGTAAATATCTGCACATATGCATATGTATACTATTTTTATATAAAATGGGCCAAATCGTTTGAGGGACACACCTACGGTACTAAGTAAAGTGAGAGAATGGAATTAAAAATTGTTTTTTTGTTTATTACTCTTAAACTACAGCAGATAAATGCACAAAACTTTCAATGTATATTCTATGAGTGTTGTCGTAGTACCTGTATAGAAATGGGAAAAGTTGATACTGCTACCCAATGTTATAGTGTATCAAAATTGAATTTCTTTTTCAGTACCTTTATATTGCGCAGAACCAAGCTTCAAAATTAAATTATTGGCCTGTTTCAAATTCGGAATGCACCTAAGCATGTCCATCTGTCCATCTGCCCAACTGTGTAGTACACATTCTCCCTTTCGCCAAAATGAAGATTGGTTAAGAATTTGGAAAAGAATGTCAGAATGACTCATACTGGTCAAAAAAGACGCCTACAACGTCGACTCATAAGTACAACAAATACATCATATAAATTTCACCCATTTTATTCTCAAAATAGAAAAAACTAGCCGGGCCCACGCAATGTTATAGAGTATCAAAATTCGTTTTTTTTTAGTTTCTCTTAGGACAATGATGGGTATAAAAGATTCGGTCATGACCGAACATAAATTTCTTACTTATTTTCCCTCTTTATTGCCTTAGCAAAACTCAAAAATGCACATTCATTAAAAATATATATACAAAATCTATTAAAATATAATTTTGATTAATATGAGATTATAAGTCATTTGACTTTAACTACTTTTGCTTAAGAAACATGGATAGATTGGTAACAACGCCGAAAATTGTTACAAAACTGAAATCACCTCGGACATTATTTCAACCAAGCCACGCTTACACATTATTTTTTCATTAACATATAAACGATGTAAGCATTAAAGACCACACATACTAAAGTATATTCACATTCTGGATAAATATTAGAAGGATGGCAGGTAGACTTAATCAAAACCCTCTTTCCATTATTTGCCTGGCGCTTGGAATACCAATATGTTCAGGGTCAACTAAATAGAAATAGGTGCAATCCGATCTCAATCGTAGTTACAATATAGAAAAAAAAGGAAGCAAAAGAAGAAAATAAAAACTCTTAATATAAACATTACTGTGAAAAACTTGAAAAGCTGAAGAAAATATCGATTTAAACTTTAGCGCAAATCGTTAACAAGACCATCGAGAAATGCGGCTCGATTCGTCGGCTGATCCGTTCACTATTCATAAAAAAATTATATGTCACTATTCATATAAAGTTACCCACTACGCGAAACAAAGAGAATATAAATTTTTTAATTCTTTTTCATTTAATTTATTTAATTTTAACTAAAACAAGTAAGAAAATTATATTCGGTTATGGTCGAATCTTTTATACTCATCGCCGTTATCCTAAAAAACACTATTATATATAAAAAGAAACAAGTACGGAAAATAATATTCGGTCGTGACCGAATATTTTATACCCATCATCGTTATCCAAGAAAAAAAAGTTTGTATCATATTGGCGTGTGGCCTTGCAGGCGTGTCCTTTGAGTTTATTTCCAAATTCTTTTGGAAATTTGTAAGCGCTATATTCATTTTCGCTAACTCTACAATATTTACCACAAATACTACTCAGTTGCCAAAGAACAGACGAATATGTTTAGGTGCATTCCAAATTTGAAACTGGCCAAGAATTCATATACTTTATGGGGTTTTAGAAGCTTATTTCAGTAACTTGTAAAGATATTGAAAAAAAATGAAATTATGACACATTATAATATTGAGTAGGCATGGACAGTTTTTCCCACTTTTGTACAGATACTACAGCATCGGCCAATATACGTTCATATTTTTGAAGATTTATCTGCTATATTTTATAATTAATGACGAAAAAATCCAATTTTTTATTTATTTTAAAAAACACTTTTATTCCTTTTAAAATTCCCTTTACGTTGTAGTGTAGGCGTGTACATCCACCGATTTGGCCCATTTTCAATACCAATACGTGCAAGAACTTCCAATGTTTTTGCCAAATTTGAAGTCAAAAGCTTCATCTTTGCGGCCAGAGCAATATTCACGAAAGACATATATAGACGGACGGACGACCAGACGAACAACTGGACAGCCAAACATGCTTAAGTCAATTCATAATTTGACGCTGATACATACATATATATTCTGTGGGTTCTCCGAAGCTTCCTTTTGGGCGTTACAAGCGTTTTAACAAAATGAATATATGAATGATGGCTATAATGATTGCAATTGTATACAATGTTATGGTTACAACGAGTACAAATAAGAGGAATTAATAAAATTATCGATGACTTCATTTTTGACAAAATTGCGTAGTAAATGCTTTAGAAGCACTTTTTTTCCTTTTTTTTAATTTTTGGTTTCAACAATTGTTTCATTTTGTTTAAAAAATCGATTTAGAAAAACTACATTCTTTAACCTTACACCCCTACTACTTACCTACCATTATAGGTTCTAAAACTGGCAAATTTACGAGCGTTTATGTATCGGATTGTGATACGACCAAACATGAATGCATTTTGAAGCGCGACTCAAATGTTACCATAATTATTGATTTCACACTAGGTAGGTATTATGGTTTGCTAACATATTTTTTTTGAAGGTGCATTTATTTGTACAAATAATTTATTGTTTTAACCATTTTTAGCTGAAAATGTGAACGCTGTTAAGACTGTCGTTCATGGCAAAGTAATGGGCGTGGAGATGCCTTTCAATTTGCAGAATCCCGATGCTTGCATTGGTAGCGGCCTTATATGTCCGCTATCGAAGACGGAAATCTATGTGTATACAGCCGTGTTGCCTGTTCTGAAAGCGTATCCGAAAGTAAACGTTATAGTTAAATGGGAATTAAAGGATGAACATGATGAGGATATCGTGTGTGTTGAAATACCAGCAAAAATACAATAAAATTATTTTAATAATTCTCTTTTCCCCTTTACCGAGTATTGCGATATTTGTAATATTGGTCTGTGGTCTGAGAATATATAAGAAGATAAGGTCATGAGATTAAATTAAATAACAATTATGAAATAAATTGAAAAATTAATTGATACTGATATTTGATCTTATATATTTTATATATTATACATAAAGTGAAATGAGGGAAAGAAAGTTTCATTTATTTGAAACGGAAAGAAATATGTAAAAATGGTAAAGTCCGTCAAGCGGGCAATCAACAATGACTCTGAAACATATGTGTGTCGTTACAACTTTTTCACTTCTCATTTTCGAACTTGATTTTAGACCAAGTACATGTTGATGTTTGATTTTCACTTTCACCCTCAATACCTCCTCTCCTGTGACAGGCGTATAGACCTCCGAACATAAACATGTCGAAACTGCACTATATATTCAATTGTTACAAACCAAAGGGCCCACATATGTTACTGTTCTATATACTCATCCTTTGCTTTTTAGAGAAAATGTATCTACTTTGCAAACATAGATGCTTACAAAAAATTGAAAATATACTGCAATTTTTTATAAAAACATCTTGACATCAAGCCGAACTCGGCTATAGTTACTTCCCCAATAGCTAGGGAGGATATGAATATCCTGCAGATAAATTTACGCAACACAGTTTTTGCGATTTTGAAAATGTTACTGGTTCCATTTAAAGGAATGTGACCACGATACAAGTGCAAAACAGCATGATGGCAGCAATATCAAAAGTAAGACCAAATAACTACAAGGGCTCCATTTAATGGCGTCAATTAAGTCTCCTCTATTAAAGATTGCTCAAACCAAGCGAAATCATCACAAAAAAACACTATACTCGACAATAAACGCAACTGCCCAGAGAAATTGGTGGAACAAGCCGAAAGTCATAATAGCGCAATTTCCAATATGATGACATTCAGCCCCAAGTTAGACCATTAGCATTAACAGCGTTTAACCATAATATGCTATCCTCCCTCCTACCATTCTGAACGGCACAAATTTCAGTTAAAGGCTTATTACTTGTTTGAAGAACATTTGGATTATAATGACAATACATCCAAGAAATATCTTTCGTGGAGAATTTTACAAAATCAATTATTCTTTTCGCACGGAATCGGTATTTTATCGGAAAGATAGTAAATGCAGTGACTAGCAATGGACAATATTTTGTGGCAAAATGTTTTTAAAATTTTTGAAATAAGCGCTTTTTAATTTCATTAGCGAAAAATTACAGCAAGTTCTGCCTCCTTAATGGGAGTGCCTGTCTAAGTTTCGCAGTAATAAGTTTGCATGCACCGGAGAATAAGCATTACAGCAGATTTTGCACTTTTTTGTACTTTTATATATCCTCATATGCCCGCTCTTTACACTTGGCCAGAATAATAATTTATTTTACAAGGGTAACGGCGTATTAAGAATTTTTTTGAAGAAATTTGCTGCTCGAATACATTTTGGGCCAAGGATGAGCCATATTGAAAATGGTTAGGATGGGACAGTTTTCTATGACCACCTCTCTTCCAAGGCCCCATTTAAAAATGTTGTTACACAGAAAAAATGTAGCAATTTTTAATATTTCTCGACAGCCATTGGTGAGAAGGAGCGTTCTTCCATTCTAAATAAATGTAAACTCTTTTGTTTTAGTCTCTTTCAATGTTCTTACAGTCAAGGTTTTTAATTTTTTTGATGAAAGCTGTTACAACATAATCATCTAAGGTCTTAATGTACTGTAGTAAATATGAACTAAATACATCCATATTCCGGATACTTTCTCTTATAAAACTTCTCATGAAAAGTAAGCCTTTATAAATCAACAAAGGCTGTAATTTTCAATATCCTATCACTAAAATGGGTGAGGAATAATAAATTGTTTGACAAGGGGATTAACTTTATTAAATTTAGTCGAAGTGGTTCTCATTTCGAACCCCACACAAAAAGAGTTCTTACGAAAAGATGACCTTGTGACGCTGTACTTTAGGTTGTCAGGTGCATTCAGGGCTAGCGTTATTTTACGACTGAATATCCGTTTCCATATTAGGTTTACGATGGTTACCATCACAACGATACATGAGAAGCTTGTCACAGCGGATCCGAGACAGATTAACATGAGTCGTAAGACTCCGAATGATGAGCTCAGATTAAGGATTCGATTAAGTGAAACGGTATAAGTAAATTAATGGTCCATCTTGCTAGACTGTAACATTTTAACTTCTTTTCTTTTGATTTTGAAGAAAAATATGAACCTTTCAGTCCGGCTTGTCGATAATTTATATGCTTCCCAGTGTTATATGCAATCAATGTAAATTCCGGTCAGAGATTTCGGAACAGGTGACAATAAGTTTTGGCTGATGAAAAATTAACTTGAAATAATCTTCCCCCTTTGCCGGCCTTCGACATTCTTCACACGTCATAACTTCTTGGGTTGCAGAATAAGTCGTCTGATCGAAACCATAACCATGTCGTGATGTGAAGAAGGGCCGCGCAATCGATAAATGCGAATCATCTGCAATTCGGACGATCATTTTATACACCGCTCCCATCTACTCTCTACAATTCATTCGATAAAGGCTTTTTAAACATATAAAAAATAATATAAGCAATCAGGACTTGAAAGTGTTTAAAAGCATTTTTTACACAATTGAGAAAATGGTTTAAAATAAAATTTTTCACGGATATATTTTATGAATCTATTGTACTTGTGTGTATACATAAACTTAAGCGTGATGTGGAAAGACTCATCATCTTGGATGGTATAAAAAAGCGCTTTAACTATAATCTAACGCCATGGCGTGGCGCAAATCAGCAAACATGCTAAGAAATATTCTGAGTTTTAAAACAAAATTATTTCAAAATTAATAAAAAATAATATTTAATTTGTTTTTTAATAAAAATGAAAAAAAAAACCACTTAATAATATAACATACATATATATAAACTTTTAACTCTTGGACGCACGATGAACGGAATAAATATTTGAAGGTCTACTTTAAATTATTCTTCCGTTTTCCGTTTATATTTAACATTAAGCAATTGATGTAACTGCATTTTTCATTTTTTTTTTTTTTTTTTTTTTTTTTTTTTTTTTTTTTTTTTTTTTTTTTTTTTTTT
>KK502825.1:0-32019 GCA_000688735.1 Glossina austeni
TCATAACTCATTCAAGGTAACGTTTCTGGATTGTATTTGATCATAACTCATGCAAGGTAACGTTTCTGGATTGTATTTGATCATAACTCATGCAAGGTAACGTTTCTAGATTGTATTTTGATCATAACTCATTTCTGGATTGTATTTTATGTTCACTTTAAGTTTGCTTTAAAAAGAAGTTTAAGAAAACTTACATCCTAAAAGCATACACCGCTTGATGTATTATCTCATAGCCGTAACCGCAGGGTGAACTAATAATAATAATAAAATTATTTTTATATCTGGAAAACAACTTCATTACAGCCAATGCCCCGTTACATTACTTATTGAACATTTTTTGCAAATGTTAGCATAAAATGAAAAGCGATCGCCTACCGTAGAACTGACACAAGTCTAACTTCGAGAGAAAACGACATAAACAACACGGTTAGAAAATATAATTATTATGTTGCGTCCGTTCTTATTGTTGGAAATTTCTCTTATACGTTGGAAAACTGCCCTTTTTTGTTTTATATCCTATTGCATACCTTTAGGAGTTATGAGTAAAAAAGAGGAACTAATTGCAGGTTAAGAGTTAGTAACAATCAAAAGTTATTCAAAATCATGTTGAATACTCTGCGAGCGACATCATCGGTGAATTCAGTAGCGATCCTTTTAAAGAGGAATGAAAACATTTCTTTGGAGATTTTTATCGAAATTCCATATCGCTGTGATAATAAAAGACTAGAAACACCTATGCCTAGCTCTTGTGGAGGGAGCGTGTGGAGAGATTGCATTACTTGAAGGACAGACAGGCTTTCTTACAAAAGCATTTCTCAAAAGAATTTTTGTCAATATATTAAGCACAAGAGTTTGCATCGTTCAGCATTGTTCGGAATGTGCACATAAGGTTAACGTTCCTTATCTTTGCCTAATCATTTCTTGTCAATAAAGAAATATAAGAAAGAAAACTTACAAACTTATTTTGGTTTGATAAGTATAATATACGAATACACCCCACAGGCACACCAGCTTCCTAGCAATAACTCTTCACCAATTTCGAGCTCGTCAACTTATATATAAAAATGCTGAACATTTCGTCCATAAAAACATAAAAATTTGTTCGAAATATCAAACAAAGTGAAGGTAAAAATAGTACTATCGCCAAAACTACATTTTCAGTCGCTGATGGGGAAACTCGCATGAGAGAAAATTCTTAAAACTGTCTTTGAAACGTGATAATGATCTAAATCAGTTTGCAGATTATATAAGTTTTGGATATGAATTAGATGAGAGCAAGGTATTGACAGAAGCGGTATCGCACGCTTTAAGTGCATACAGCAAAAAGGAATGCGTTCAAATGAAACTGCCTTGCGAGAATAATTTGCAGATTGAACAAATCTCGTCTGTTTACATCCATTGCAGCTGAAGTGAAAAAAATCCAAACCCAAAACTGGTTATTGTTCTAAATTTTTTTCGGTTGTAAAAGGCATTTTATAAATGCTTAGGCGCCCGAATGGCCAAGTAAGAAAGGGTGTCAGCTAGCAATTCTATGATCCGGGGTTCAAATCTCAAGTGCGATAAAGTTTTCAATAAAGCAAAGGTTGAGAAAGAAGCAAGAAAAACAATGCAGTTGACGGACAAATTCATCGGCTCTACTAACCGTAATAGGCATACAAAAGGCCTTCCCTGAAGTGAATGTATTAAGCTTAAGGGAGACTACGTCCATTTTGGTTCATTAATTAGTTCATCCACAAAATTTGCATATAAAATGATTTATATTATGGAAAAGCTTTTGAATCAATGGTCCGACATTAGCGATCTGCAAACTGAAGAATTGAAAATCTCTGTATATTTTATTACGTACTTCTCCTCTTCAACTCTGTAGCTGACATCTGTACAATCATTCCTTATCTGAAAACCGTAGTTATTGTTCGTTGAGAATCGCAAAAGCTTTAGGGATCACTTCCACAATAAAATTAATTGTTAAAAGGCCGCGAGAAGTTCGAAACCGATCAATAATTTCATTATATTCTTTTAATAATCTAAAATCTCTGCCAGAGATCCATGTGAAGGTTTTTTCAAGTCTTTATTAAAAGATGTTTAGGATAAAAAAGAAGTTCGCCGCGTCTACCAAATGATCCACAAGCCTTGATTTATTCCTTTCTCTTCCTCGCATTTTGAAAAAGTCTCTTATTTATATGATTTAGATTAAAAATGAAAATGTAAATGTGTTGAGTGACTCAGTGACTTCTTTTTGCTCAAAGTCAATCCAGGATGCACAGCATATTGTGCTAGATGTAAAGGCAAGCAGACTTGAAAAGATAAATAAAAAAACTAGTAGCACTTGTAGACGGCGAACAGCACGAGGATTGGAAAAATGTATTTTCTTTTCTTTAATAAATAAATAAATTTATTATAAAAACTTAAGATCTAATTAACTTTAAATATAAACTAAAAACACAACAATTGAATTAATTGTTTGTTAAACATACTTAATTGTTTAAAGTAAAGCATTCGTACAATAGAAGAGGAGGAGAAACTAAGCAATTGAAGTGAAAATACAGAAAGTGCTCTCAAAGTTGAAACACGCAACCCTATGTCTGTCTGTCTATTAAACATTAACAGCTTAAAGGCGATAAGAATGTAGGTAAACTGAAACAAAAAATCTAATGCTTGGGTTGATTGTTATTGATGAAATTGCATGCCATCAGCCATGTCAGCACTTTCGCCAGCTATCATCATCACTTTGAAAAGCCCACAACTTTTTTATTTCTTTCGATTGGTTTGCATACGGTTTCTGCGGGAAAATTTCCATTGAAATTTATGTGCTGTGCGTGGGAACCCAGGCGTTGTAAGCCTTATCTTGCATCGCCATTTCATCGTCCATACTGCGATGATAAGATCCACTCTCATGTCCTCCTTCGTATTCACCCGTATGACTTGAGGAGTAAGTGTGACTTTGCGACACCTGAGGATGTTTGACAATCTCGTATGTGGTCTTTTCACCGCCCTCAGAAGATACCAGCTTCTTCAAGCCAATTATGGCGCTAATTATTAAAGCTATTTTACCCACTATTAGAGCTTTGCCAGCCACTATGGCTATCGAATGGTAAGCCATTTTCAAAATTGCTGTTTTTAGCAGGACGGCGGCTATAAAAGGGCCTAAATATTTTTTATCATCATCTTTCTTCTTGCGTCCTTCGCCAGTGTCGTTAATTTGTTTTTCACTGTCGACGTTGCTTGAAACGAAATCCATGACCGATTGCAGCAACTCTTGACCGTTACGCTTGCCAAAGGCTAAGAGACGCGGCATATTTACTTGTAGCTGTCGAGAGCGCAGGAAACTGCAAAAACGTTCAAACAAAAGAGAATCCAAACTTTTCATGGATAGGTTTTCCAAATCACGATTTGTTAAATTCAAATCATTTGCGCTAGCGCGCCCGTTACGAGTCTCATTATTCACCTTCTTTACTAAACTAACGCCGTCGACGATGTTGATATTTTGAAATTTTAAAGCCCGCCCCAGCAGGCGAGCACCTTGTAACTTAAAGCACCACAAAACATTATTACGGTCAAGGCAGTGGCTTACTATACGATGGACAGTACGCGTGAGACTGTTATCGCTTGAGAAACTGCGTCCATTTAAATGAGTCCCGGATTCAAATGACAACACTATTGGGATCAAGATCAATAACATGAACTTGAACAACAATAACCTTCGATTATGACCCATTTTGAATGAGTGGGAATTATAAAGTGCGGCTTATTAAAATCCCTGAAAAGCTGCAATTGTTTTTGCTATATCCTCCCCAAGTTACACACTTTTCTTTTTGGCATTAGTTTTAATATCCACAACAACTATTTTATCTGTTAACCGTAGTGTTAAATTAACAAACTGCAACTGATCTTCTAGCATGGTGCGGTGCACAAATTTATAGATATGATCACGTTAATTGGCATCGAATGAAAACTCTGCATTGTAATGCAACCGAAAATTGTATCTCATTCTAGACCTGTTGAAATATTCAAAACAATTAAAGTGCTTCGTCTTCTTCTTCTTACTTTTTCTTTTCTATTTTTTTTTTTTCTTCATTTATATCTACACCTATCTATGTATGTTTGTTTTTGCTACTTTCTGCTGATCTCTAAACGCTGGCTGATTATTCAGAGCATGCCAAATCATTTGAAGTCGGCTAAGTTTACTTTTCTCCTAAACGAATTTTTCTTTTTATCTCAATTTAATAAAAAAAATTTTATTTTCTCTAGAAAATCTATGTTTTAAGTCCAGTAACTAAATAGGCTTATGTTTTAAACATTTTGTTGATTTTTTCCTTATTTTATATAGTCATTGCGATAAAACAAAAACAAAGATAATCCACTACAAACACTTTCTTATTTCAGACGCACCCAATCTTCGGTTACTGCGTTGCAATTAAGTAATTATGATATGAACAATTAACAAAAGATTATTAACAATCCAAGTGAACAACAAAAACAATACATATATATATATATATATATATATATATGACTACATATTAATTATTAGGTGACTTTGGTTCTCCTGCACTTGAATAGTCGTTCGCTGGTAAGTTATAAATTATTGATACTTCAATACAATTGATTTTTATTTGAAGACTTGGTTCAATTCAAGCATGCTCACATGCCCATTTGTCCGTTTGTCCGTTTGTCCGTTTGTCGCAAGAGTTTAAAACAAGAAACAATTTTTTTAGAATATGAAGAGCATGACCTTCAGTTTTCGATTAATTCTTTCTTGCTTAGTGAAATTTGCAAATAAGGCGGAATGTATAGATATAACGCGAACGATATAGAAACCGATATTATGCAGTAATAAGGCGGAATATGTAGTCATCGTTTTTAGTTTCGGTAATTGGCACCAAAAACGCTATATGGAAATGTTATTCGAAGTATGTACGATATGGAGGACACGACTGAATGAGTCTCCATACGCACACTGCTAATCGGCATTTAAACATTTCACCAAATCCACAATATCTTCCTTCCCTTTTTTTAATTTGAAGAGTGAACAAGACCCGATCCCATTTCTGCACCTAAATGAAAAGGTCTACCCATTTATCAAATTGCACTTCACCTCGAGGTTATGTATGTAGTTGTGAGAGCAGTAACAAGGAACTAACATTTGCTTTCAATCAAGGCTGGAATACGGTTCGTATTGAGCCATTCCCCGCCGTTGCCGGCCTTAAGCTTTTGCAAGATCTTTCCGTCTAATCTGAATTACTTCATATCGTTTTGGACATATTTACATTTTAAGCCTTTCGCTCAGTTAAAATTAATCACTTTAGTCAAATCTTAGCTCCTAACCGTTCTCTTTATAAAAATGTTAATAATTCATCTCGAAAACTCTTTGTCGTCGATATCTTAAATTCTTTTCCTAAACTCACTCCATCGCATCTCCTAGCAGTGGCGATAAATCAAAAGCCTAATAAAGGCGAAAAGAAACATTCTATTCTTCATACGTCGCATGCTTAGCCTGAGCTCTTGTTGATTTCTTTCGTCGTCGTAATTACCGTTACTGATCTAAGCTCAAATGATCCTTCAAGTTATTCCCGTAACAAAAGTATTTTAAGGAAAACCTCAGTTAAGCGCAATAAATTTAATGTAGTATAAGCACGCACAAACTTACACATCTATCTCATCTAATTAAATTTTCTTACTATGTTCGTGCACCCACTACAATGAAAAGAAAAATTATAAACTTCTCTCAAACGATCACACGTTTAACTTTAAATGTCAAAGATCACCACTAGCAACAAATGTTTTTAAAGCTAATTTAACTGTTAAAACAATGCACTTTTCTCTTATAAAAAAAAAAATAAAAAAAATAGAAAAGTAAACGATATAAGTGGACACGAAAGAGAAGCGTTTGTTGGCTTTGACTTTGGCGTCAAACGTATTAAAACGCTTTAAACATATTTATGAATGAAAGTTTGCTTTACACTAAACGCTATTGTATAAAAGGTGGGACGGACTAATAATCTTCACATATTATGTAAATGTGGCTTGTGTATAATTGTTGATGATGATCATAAGACGAATCGCATAGTGCTTCCGAAAATTCATTTATAATAGCCCACGATGTGAATACAATTGAATTAATAAAAGCGTTGTACGTTTGTTTATAACTTGAAGCCATTGCAAAACTTATCATTTACCCAAGTCACTAATAATGATTCCATTTTCATAGTACAGCTACGGGAAAAATATCAAAAAAAAAAAAAAAAAAAAAAAAAAAAAACATCGGTAACTAAAATAAGACGAAAATAGTTTTCGTACACTTTTTCTACACATTTTCACTCTCCAACATATTATAAGCAATGTCGTCATGTTTGAAGTTTCTGACGAACACATTTCTTTCTGCAAACGTCACATTTTGAGTTTTTCAAACAACTCTACCCTGAGGTTTCATATTCACGCACGAGTTTTTGTGTTTGTTCATTAAATTACAATGCAATGTGCACACACAAACCTCATCATGTGCACTTTGCTGTAAAACTACACCATGTTCTCATCTTCGAATCCCATTCAAATGCGTCACAGAATCTATTGTAATTTCTTTAGTTGGATGCACCAGCAAACGGGAATTGTATTAGAAACTTATTCTGATAAGAAAAACAAACCGAAAAGTTTGCATTTTATAGTCTTTGCATTCTATTTTTCTCCTTTTTTGCACTGCGAAACAACGCAGTAGGTGCACGGTATGAATATTCAGTAGACTGTCAGACCATCAGACTGTTGTTAAGTTGTTGTTTTATCCCTCCTACGAAGACGACCCATTAGACCCGCTCTTTCCGGTGATAGTGACCACGCAGATAGTTACGTCCTCATAGCAACTCCATTATACCTTAATTTCGAATAATTTCGTTTCTTCATAATCTTAAATTCGAATAATTTTGTTTTTTATTTTCTGACATTCCTACGTACAGATCACCCGTTTGAAGTTTGAAGGTTTGTAGCATTACTGCAATAATTGTCTTATCATGCATGCATTCAGAATTCAACCTAAAGTGAATACAATTTCACTCCTTGTCATTAATAACACACACACACACACACACACACACACACATCTATCTGATCTGAGGCGCTGCTTTTATTGTTGATTCAGACATCAAAAGTTTGGCAGCATCTCTCGCGAATATACTAAACACGTTGTCCAGTTTGTGGCACCAAACATGGCGATAATTTATTACGCGTTCGTGGCCAACGTGATAATCTCAGCGATCATTTTTCTTTCATTTGTCTTTAGTTTTCATGCATTCACGGAAATAGTTTTAATGAGTAGTTTTTCATATGAAATTTGGCGAAATGTCTTATCCCGGAGCAACTAATTGTTAATTGCATAATCGTCTCTGCTGCATACATATACATGCCATAGGGGATCCATTTACTCGGATACAATCTCTGCTGGGCAGATTAAGAGGTAAACTTGAAATAAAATTTTTTTATGGGAAACGTCAGACTCGGTTTATTTGCAGATGATGGTAAAGCATAGCATATATGGCAGCATCAATTTGAAAACGTCCGACTGTCTGTCCAAGTCACAATTTGATTGATCTCAAAACTTTATGTACAAGATGAAACCCGATGGAAAGGTGAGATGCCTTCGTAGTTATGTTAATGCAAGAATCTTTTTTTTTTTAAATATATATATATATATATATATATACATACAATATTTTTATATATATAGTTTTTAAAAGATTAATATACATAGCAATAGGCTATTGCAACTGCTATATTGCAGTTGTACTCCGATGTGCTCACATAATTTCCTGCACTTAAGAGACAATTCGCCCTGCAATCATATACTTTGCAAACAATTCATAAACAATAATAATAATAATATTATAATTAATAATATTATTAAACAATAATATTAATTTCTTTACTTTCTTTCGGAAATTTCTGGAAAACATAACAAAAAATTCGTTCCAAACCGATTGATTTCGTTTGCTTTCCATAATAAAGTTTTCCCTCATACCAACTCAACTTCAGTCGTATCTCTGTAACCGCAACAATGAAATTTCGCTACGAACAAAACCAAATTTTGCATTTTTGAAGGTTAAGGCTTTCAACTCAAAAAGCAATTTTCATGATTTCACTTTCGCGCGTTGTGCGAACAAAATGAAAGAGAGTAAGAGCACGAAATATTACAGCGATTGTGCAGCAGGATAAAGAAACGTGACGTACGTTATTGATAGGAACAATGACATTGAAAATGACGTTGATGGTAAAATATTTTGTTGCTTTTGTACACCAAGTGAAAGCCCATTATGTTATGATAAAATTTCTATGGCAATTAGGTTATGTGTTGTTGTTATTGTTGCCGTCATTCGCTATCGAAAGTAAGAGTAGTTTACTAATCTTCTGTTAAAATGCGCGTCAGCCAGTCCATCAAAGTGTGAGATTTCATTTAATTTATTCGAATCTATCAGACAACCGAAATTCACCGAATTTCAAAAAGAAATGCAAAGGACCAAAATGTTGTCACTAATATGACGCAAGTATAGGCGTAGAAATGCAAATCCTTTTATGTACGCATGTAAGTGAAAGATATCTCAGGCATGCAAGAGCTTAGTGCTCTCTCTTACTAATTATTATCTCAAAAATATGAAATATGTTTACATGTGAAGTACCCTTCAAAGCTACCACGAAGTGTTAGTCTGCCGCCAAGATATCTAGAACCCGAAAGTGTGGAGACACATTTAAGCTGGTCTCTGAAAGTGTGCAGCATATGTATGGTAGGGATGTTTGTTAGCATTCAACACTAATGTATTCATCCTTATTATGTATAGAAAGCGCAATTACACCCAATTCTTTTTTTACACGATTTTTTTTACACGAATTTTTTGGGAACGTATCTATCGTGTAAAAGGAGAATTAGATTTGTTTTGTGGCAAACTAAAAATTGTTCAAATCGATCCCAATATGCCCCAATATGCCCGCAATCAACCGAATATTTAAAAATCTTAAAATATTCATCATCTTTCACTCTTTACAAAATAACGGCAAAAGATCTATAAATATACACTTTTGATCTGTTGAAGATTCTGACGTGATTTATGTGTTGGTATAATTCGCGGAGCTACAAGAATTGAAATAGAAGGCTACTTAGCAGAACATTGGAACATAAGCTTAAGTTCACAGATCAAGCTTGAAATTATTCGCTTCTTTATGCTTGTTTCTATTCCTATAAATTAAGTAAAGAGTGTCATAAGTTTTACGTTATGCAATCCATGAACAAGTTCATACATACATAGCGAGTAGCAAAGATTCGTCCTAAGATTTACCTCAATTCTCGTCACTGCGCTGAAGAGCAACATAAGACAGAGAGAGAATAAAGTATTCCAAGTTTACTGTCTCGAAGTTACGGTAAATAATTTACCGGTCTCCGTAAACATTACTAGCTGTAACAGTGCTACCTTAGAAGAAGTGTTCTGGAAAAACCATAACTTGCGTAGATATGACTTACAACACATAGCTCATACGCTACTTATCGCACACAAGTATATCTATGTGTACATAGATGTTAAGCACCTTTTCGAAACTACTGCTATTCTGGCCACTGTACTTTATTTTTCGCTTCGAATTATATGAACACGTATCAAGGTTTAAAGCATCTCTAGATTGTATGTACGTACAGACATGCAACAGCAGTAGTAAAATATGTAGAATGAAATTTTCACATATTTTCTCTTATGCCGCACGTTACTTCTACTATAGTGAACGCTGACGTTCACTGCTTTTAATTTTACGCTTTTCAAATATGTGCGGTTTGCAATCTTCACTTTTTTTTTTCTTTCTTCGTGAAGCATTCAAAAAAAATTCATTGCCATTAACTTTAATAAATTTACCACATTTTTCTCAGATAATTTATTTTATTTTACCAAAAAAATTAAAACAAAGAAAAACAAAAAAATATATTAAAAACTTTCCTTTTTACAAATAGTTATAAATTTTTACCAAAGCGTATAGTAAAACTTTTTTTAATTGTGATGCTCATAACTACGAGACAACGTATCAGTTTTCCCATATAAAGGAGAAAAAGCATGAAAAAAGAATCCCTTATAAAAACTAAGGAAAAATGTGCAGAAGACATAATGATGAATACAAGCGCTCGTCGATTAGTGAGGACAAGTGACTGTTGGGTGCCATACACGCGCTCGCTAATTTCCTAAATCCTGTCTCTCTCTCTCTCAATCATGGCACTGCAAAGCGACAGACGGCGGACAGACATCATCTGATCATCTGTTAATGTTTCAAATCTCAGTTAAATGCTTTCAACACCGCAACATTACTAACGCACATCTAGAGAAGCAAATGTAAATTTTCTTCATTCACTTTGTCCTTTGGCAGTTACTGTAATATTGTGGAGCGCCTAAGAACAAATTGGAAAATTTTATGGACACGTCAGGATTACTATTGCCTCAGAGCTTTAGATGGCCTCTGTTCTTCTTTTAATTTTTATTTATCCGAATTTCATATGCGACTGTTCGCTAAACAGTTTGTTGTCGTGTACGAAGATCGTCGTCAGATCGGGAATCTACATGGCATTGCAATAGGATCTATACTCGGCATTTTTGATCGTTGCAATCCTAATAAAACTCATTATTTGTTTTTGTACCTGTGCTTCAACTAAGCAAACAATCTTAACTACGAATATTCTTTACCTTTTTTTAACTTTCATTTTCTTTGCACATAGGAAAGGAGTAAAGCGTGCTTTACTTTTAGTCAAATCTATTTTAATTTTGCAATTTTGTGTTTTTTTTTTACCGCGTAATATATAGGTTATATAATATATTATTTCATCAGATTCTCGTGTCCTGTCTGGGTTAGTTGGCGAAATTTGAGTTTCAAAAACGATCGATTTATTCATGTTATGATTATTTAACTGAAGCTTTGGATAGATTGGTTTAGAAGATCAAATTGTCTTTAGCTAGCAAAGCAGCAGCCTTGAAGTGCCAACACGGGTCAACTGAACACCTCAAGTTGATTAAACATAACAACAACAGTCAGAAGCGAGCAAACATAATATCAAAAGCAGATAACTAGATAAATAGGGATATTACAATGAATAGAGAAGATAGCGGGCCAAATATAGGCAAATACGTTGTTTCGGGACCTTCATCGTGATACGTAATACAAACTTCTTTGCATTGAAAAGAATTGTTAAAGCACTTTCCGCTCGCAAGTTGATATGAATTAAACTCCTGGCGAATGTATGTCGTTGTGGAGCGTCTGAGTTGCTTGTTCGCACGCATATTCATATTTACACTAACATATTCACTACACATAGTTCTTTCACCCTTGTTTCACTTCAAATCTCAATCGACTGCAACGACTATACTAAGTAGCGTTTTCTAGAGCCTGAAAGCGGATTTTCTTGTTTTTTGGTGAAAAAACGGTTGCGTTAGCCATAAAGAATCTGTCTCTCTCTCTCTCTCTCTCTCTCACCCTGCATCGGTTTTTCTCGCTGCTTACTTAATTTAACAATAATAAAAAAACCCAATCCCTGTTTTCAACATTTTTCACAAAAGACTAAAGCAAAAAAATATTATCTCCAATGAACAACAAAAAAAAAAATTCATTGCAGCTTTGACAAAAAATGTCAAATATACATGTACGAGGAAAGGGCAAAAAAGAAAATGACCCCGAACAAACATCGCTTTCAACTTTTGAAATCTAAACAAACAATTTCAGTCAATTACGTCGTTGGAAAGTTGCGACACAAAAAACTTACTATCACTTAATTGGATAATAGTCCATAAAAAGTTTTTATTCAAATTGTTTTATCTCATATTTCTAACTAAAGAAAAACAACAACAACAACTTTGAAAGGTTTTTGCCTTGAAAACAAGCCAAAAGCGCAGAAACTTAAGATTAACTAACTATGCGACTGACATTAGACACAGTCGTAATAATAACAGTAATACACATCCCAAGCAATGTTCAATGTAGACGACAACAGCCCTTCGCACCGTCTTAACAGAACGTTAAGGCGGATTGTGCCCAGAAATCACGTTATCCTTCCAAACGACCTTAAACTAAAGCTTAGGTACCCGTAATACTTGCGGAAGTCATTACGCGCCAAACATCTTATATATCAACCGATTTTCAAATCGGGCTATTAACTCTCAACTCAATAGGCTGGGTTCGTGGACAAACTATAGCCAATCAAAAGTGTTCGACTTGTCGACCTAAGGCGGGTCGGGATATTTGCGAAACTTGTATAATGAAAGCAATTGAAAGCTTTGTACAAAGAGAATGACGAAATTAACATACCGTCAGTTTGTGTATAAAAAGTTGATGTAGGACTAGTTGAATGACTGACTGACTACCTTAGTATTTGATTTTGCCAAATGTCGTTAGGGTAGCAAAGAAGCAAGCAGCCAGCAGCAGAGTACACAACATGTGCAACAACACCTTTGACAAGCAGCCCATATTAATAACATAAGCAACAATCAACAATCAACAAGTTGGCAATGAAACAAGCGCAACAGCTATCAAGCATATCCAACATATCCAAGTATGAAAGAGCATCTTTTGCAACATAATATGGTTCGATAGAGAACGCGTATTAACGCGTATGAAAACAAAAGACGGCCTTAAACTTGCGAAGAAGATACTGCGAAAATCCGCAGATGAATCTATAAAAGAATCACATTAAAGTTGAATAAACTGCAGTCGAACACAATAGCTACACGTAATCGCACATGCGATAAAAGGATTTAAAATATAATTGAAACGATAAACAAGTGCATTAAATTAAATCAAAAACATACATACATACATACATACATACATACATACATATTGGTATATATGCGATATTGATTAAGTTTACGTAACCAAAGGATTATTAAATTTATTTTATAATAAATACAAAAAAGAAAATCAGTGCAAATAAAGAGAAGAAAAAGATAATTTCATGCAGCATTATAAGGAAAGTGTAAAATAATAAAAAGAAAAATGCTTAAGAAAAAGCCATTTCCTAACAAAACGCCACAATTTTGTTTAATCGGTGTTTTCCTAATATCTTGGTGTCTACCGAATGCTCGAGCTATCCTCGCTAATAAAACCACATTAACTTCCGCCTCACCAGCCTCAGCCTCAGCCTCAGCCTCAGCCTCAGCCTCATCTGCAAATGCAAAAATTCGTACTGTTCTACGTTTATACGATGACTGCACACACGCCACAGACGGCATTGTCGCATGCCTTAAAAGAAAGGCGATATCCTTTCTTGAACGTATCTATAATGTGGACGTATTAACAATAGCTGACGGTGTGAAATTTGTCCGCTTACCTACTGCAAAAGCACTACGTTCAGCATTCAATGAGAATGACTTCAACTCCTCATTATCGCGATCCTCGAGAGATCGCGATTGGAAATTAACGCAAATGTTGATGGACCGTTTACGATACTATTTTGAAGGCCATTCGTTGCAAGTCAAGCTGCCGCAACTCACAACAACACAAGTTAGTCGGGGATTAGAGGAAGGTAAGTTCAAAGCAAATTAAGTCATGTACACCTCGGATGTTTTTTTTTGTTTTTTGGCGAACAAAACACGTAACTACGTAATAAAAAATGATCTCTCGAACTAAATTGCCCTTAGACATGTTCCCTAAACGAAAGTGTATATATATCGATATGAATTTCTCAATCCTATTGCGTATATGTGTATGTGGTCATCTATATTCTTCGTTCGAAAATATGATTTGCATTTTGATTTCTGTTTAACTGAACATGCGAAACTACAATTTTAGCTAAATACAAGGATACAAAAGTATAACGAGTAAGTAAATTATAGTCGGCCATGCCCGACTCTTTTGCCACCACCACCTTTCTATTAACATAAAATAAGCAAATATTTATTGCGGCAATTTTTGATTTTAGATTGGGGAAGATGTTTGTTGTACGTACTGCACAGACAGAGGGACGACCACGCTTAAATCGAATCAGAATTTGATGCTGATTAAGCGTCGAGCTTCCTTTTGGGCGTTGCAAACATTTGAACCACCAAATGAACGCGCCTCCATCTTTCAGTGGCTGACCCGAGAAGCTGTGTCCATGGGAATGGGGATGGCTCTAACCATTGGACATCACAAGTGGCGGGAATCATTGCAATTTTGGAATTCTTCACTTTTCTTGTATAGTGATCTGAATAACTTTGCAAACGCGTTTCTTTCTTACGATTTCTGGCAAATTTCAAAAAATGTTTGTTTTGTTAGAAGAAAGGGCCGCACTTCATCACCCTTATGATTAGAGGTTTTTTGGAATCTACAGAGGCACTATCTAGAGGCTAGTTGCCTAGAAGTCATTTATTCGCAAATTAAACTAAAAATATTTCAACCTAACGTCACTTTCCAGTCCAGTTCACAGTTACAAACGAGCCCAGTTCATGTGCGAAGGGATGGGTAACATGAGATCATATTATCTAATAGCTTACGTCGCCATATATTTGTTTGCTTCCAACCTAACTGTTTTTAAAACCTACTCCAAACGACAGCTCAAATGGAATTTTAATACTTCTCCGCTTTCAAAAAGCTCTTCTCTCTCTATACAAGATTGCAATTACGGCCGCATCTGTAGCATCCCTTTAAAGTTTGCATCCAAATTTCTCGTTGAAATCACTTTTTCTCCTCTTCTGTTTTTCAATTCGTTTATGACGTAACTTTTTAAGCTCGAATAAATAACGCACAGGCTTTTCCATGCCATAGCAAGTTGTACAACTCAACTACAAATAATTGCAAGGGATAGTCAAATATGTGAATGATATTGAAGAGACAATTTCCCCGTTGAAGTCAAACTTACGATAATGAAAGGAAAAAATGCCAAGATTAAGTTCAAGTGCACAATGACAAGTGCACCTGGCAACTGTTCAAGTGTGTGTGGCACTCACACATCTGCCTTATGTTAGTTAATTCTGAGCGTGTTAGGCATGAGAGTTGATCGAAGGTACATTTGCATGTGGCACTGGTAAGGAAAATTACGGAAAATTTCAGATTGCTTCCATTACTTCGTCTTCGTTCTTCTACGTCCAGGTATAACTACACTTAAATTCCAAACCAAAACCAGTCTTGGCATAGGTTTTCTTTTCAGTATCTCTTATTATGTCTGCACGTGCTGTGTTTTTGCTGCTACAGAATAAAACAAACGCTCACTCGCTGCGAGCTACTCGCGGTCGCTACTTTACTAAACTGAGTTTAAGGAATTTTCAAATTTATTTGCTTGATATGTGAGGTCCGTTAATGGTGACACAAGAAAACGAGGCCAGAGACCAAAAAATAATAACAACAATAATAATAATAACACAATGCAATGTACACAATAAAATGTACATTGACACAGGGACAGTCAAAATGCGGGGCAATAACACTTGGGAATGAAGAGAAAATGAAAAATTTCAAGTACATTTTTATACAAATAATAAAACCATAAAATAGAAACATTTTCCCAGTTGAAGTTAATTTATAATTATATAGTACCGCGCGTCATAGTTAATGCCATGTGAACGAATTGAACGCCATTCAAGTGATAATAACGTGAGCTAGAAAGTGAATTAAAACATATGCCACGGCTCAGAGATAAGTGTAAACTCCAAAAAAACAACAACAAAAAAAACAATATTAATGTGTATGCGTGAGTTGATGAAAAAAATTAAGCGTGTACCTTATTAATTAAAAGTAAACATGAGATGAAATGATTGCAGCGACTTGTCTGAGCCATACTCATAATAATTATATTTTAATGAAATGCAAGGCTATTGCATTACATGGGCACTCGCTAACATTACTGAGACATGCGAGTGTGTGCTTAAATAATTAATGATGAGAATGTTTTCTTTCCTATTTTGCTTGTAGGTCGTGCTAAAATGAAGAAGATGATGAGCATGCTAATGATCGGCGTAGCGACAAAAATGATGAGCATGATTCCGATTGCGATGGGAATGTTGTACATTTTAGCCGGGAAGGCTTTGATTGTCTCGAAAATAGCTTTATTGCTCTCCGGTATAATGGTTATAAAGAAATTGATGTCGAGTAAAGGAAGCTCTTCCGGCGGGGGATCTTCAGGTGGCTGGCCATCGGGAAATGGTAATGGGGGTGGTGGCTATGGTTGGCCATCGTCCGGCGGTGGCGGCGGTGGAGGTGGTGGTGGCGGTTGGGATCGACGTTCCATTAATGAGGTAGCGGCCCAAGATATGGCTTATCGCAGCTACAGTCGACCATATCAAAGTCAGCAAAAATCGCAGCAACTTAAACAACAGCAATTAAAACAAATGCAACTTAAGCAGCAGAAGCCAAAAAAATAACCTTTAATGATCAGTCATTAGACGCGCTATTTTCGATATGTAAAATAACAAGCAATAGCAAAAAACTTGTTGTTCAAAACTAAGTATTAAGTATTAATAATTAGTTTACCTTTTAGCTAATGTTTTATTTATTATTAAAAAATCTTAATTTAATTTATTTATTTTTTTAACTGTATATGATTTTTAATTTACGTTTACTATTTTCATTTTACTTTCTTGTGATTAAATATTAACGTTATATATGAATCAAAATGATTCGTATGAACCGAACCGATTGATTGATTCTCTTAATACTTTTCACTCGCTTATGTTGTTGCATAAATGCACACAATTCGCCTAAATTTCGAATTTTGTGACTTAATGTCAATGTAATCTATTGGAAGTAGTAGGACGCAGTAGACATAACCCAGAATATTCATTTAAAGGCATTTACATGTCTTGTTACGTTTGTGTGCTTATGTTATGTTGTGTCACATACGCAGCAACGAAATGAACATATTTTTCATTAGTGCTTCTTGTAAAGTTAATTATTTTACTGTTTCTTCTCTTCTCATCACTTTTCGTGGTACTTATACGTCACGTGCGCTTTTCTCTATTTACATATTTACATATTATTATGATTGTATTTGAATTTACGTGTACGTGTACGTGTACATTCCTAGAAACATAATAATACCGTTTTTCCCCCATTGGCATCGCATCATTTACTTTTACACGCTATTTTCGCACACACACAATTCTATTATTCTAGCATGAAAGCAATAGAAATTTTAACAAGAGCCGTTGTTTCCTATTTTCTTTTGCAATTTAGAATTTTTTCTTTTCTCATTTACGTTTTTTTAATTAAACTTTACTGTTTTCAGTTCAAGAACAGATACTTTCTTGCATTTTTTCCTCTTTTTTTTCTTTTTTTTTTTTCTTTACAACAACAACATAAACGAATATTGAAAATATCATATTATTTCATTTCATCTTATTAAGTCGATATTCGATCAATCTAAGCGCAAGAAAGGAATTTTAATTTTTATTGGAAGGATATTCAATCATGCGAATAACCAAAATAGCTCGCTCTGCTCGAATGTGTTAGTAGAAGAATGCCCCAAAATCTCTAAAATGGAGACCGAAAGTTAATTATATATTATTAGCGACCTTCGGGAATTTCTTTATGATTACCTTCTTGCTGTTGTTTGTCAAGCACAGAAGACATCCAGATTTCTTCCAAATAATTCTAAGAACAATTTAGACACAGTTCATGGACAAACCGACAGACAGACAGGTAGGTGGTCCGTAAGAATGATTCATTATTATTTTTGTAGCCACTACCGACGTACGGATGCATATGCATTTTGGGCTTAACAAACTGTCAAATCATCTCACGAAAAAAATAGCAACACGTTATCGATCCAAGTGACATTCAGTTGATTTAATAAAATTCATTTTTTTGCTATTAGAAAAATATCTTTGAATTCTGTTGACAGACGCCACAAACTGTATGCTTGCGCTCTTATAAGTACTAAGCGTTTTACAGGGAAAATGTATAATAATGTGTAATATATGTGTGTATAAAAATGTGTAATAATTAAAACTTAAATTTGTAACTAAACTTAACACCGATCAATTAAAGTCCACATTTAAGCCATACTTGCTATTAAGTGCTCCCGCTAAATATGCTTTAAAATTTCTTGCTTAAATGTTTTCAGAAGAATCTAAAAAGCATGCTTCGTTTTTTTTTTTGTACATTTACGTTTTGAAATTTAGCCTTAAACTAAAGCTGCACGTGCACGTGCGTTTCAGTAAAACGCAATGATGTACATACGAAGCTAATGAAAGCACTCACTTTTTCACACATGCTTCGCTGTTGCAGATAGACCGCATATTCGTGGCTTAGGCTGCGCAACAATCTGTTCCTAAGTTTACGAGCGCAACGACTTTACTTATCTGTCCGATTTTCATATTTTTCTTTTGGATTTTGTTGCAGAAATGTTGCCAGCGAAGTGCTCCATCTTGTATATGCAATATTTTTGTAAATATGCTACAAAAAAATACAATTTTGAAAAACTTTCGTTGTACAGTCATTTATATGCATTTTCCGCGCGAAAGTTTATAATACAAGTTATAGGAAATAAAGATGACACATATTCAGATGTATATGTTTAGCTGCCTAGATAGCACTTTTGTAGGACTGCGTTTGAATGAAAAAGATACTTTATCTTATATGACAAGTTTTTTCTACTTGCAAAAAGCACTTACATAATAGAAGTCTGGATTAAGCGATTACAGAACAGTTATGAGATTTAATTGTGATTCCCGGCAATGTTTCTTATGCAGTACTTTAAAGTTTAATTTCTAATTTAAAGTTAATTTTCGGTTTTTTGTCCTCTTTAAAGAATTTCTTTGTAATGAAACAGAAATTTTAAGCAGCGGACAAGTAAAGCAGGCAGACATGTTTCGTTTACCACTTTCCTTAACAATAAAATGGTCTTTTCTTTAACAACAAAAAGTTTTTTTTTATGTAAAGAAGTTTTGCTTTCAAAATTTAGCAAAAAAACACAAAAACAAAGCTAAATAAATAAAAGACTACTTTCCCTTAAAATCCAAAGCGAAAACCTTAACAAAATTAATGTCTAATGTCCGGCAGGCGTAATCCGCAATTTCAGCCAAACAAAGTACATACTAATCATAATAATATAATTTTTCATCTTTTAGAGTGTTAAACCGTGGCTTAAATTTATCATTCATTCGTTAGGCGTGTTAACCACAACCACAAGAGATTTTACACATTTTTCACAGATAAAAATTTCTTGTATCACTTTCATTATGACTACTTTTCTAAGTTTATTTAAATAGTTTGAAAAACCTTTGTTAACCGTTCAGTCTGCGTTTTAAGATCTTAAAAAAAAGAACAAATAAAAAGTGAGCTTTGCATTTGCAGTACAATAAATATAAAAGAAACAATAGCTAAAGCAAAAATTGTTAAATGCAGGAGCAACAAGTCTTAAACGCTAGCAATGGTCATTACCCAAATAACCTATAGCTTGTATAGCTATATAGTTTGATAAGAACATTCGAGAAAGGAAATCAATAAAACACGGAAAGTAAAGTTTAGCTCGTTCTCTCACTTCGCTGAAATTTGCGGTTCGTTTTCTTTTAAAGCTTGCGACGGCGTTTTTTTTTTTTTTTGAAGTAAAACTAAACATTAAGGTCACTTAACAACTGGTCTCAGCAGCATCTCGAGAGTAAAAAAAATTCTTAGAAATTTATTCAACCAGAAATACAACACAAATAATCAGATAAACACTGACAATCATTGAATGATGATTTGGGAGGAAATCCAAAGAACAATTGTAAAGTATTTTAAAGTATTAACCACGTCTTCGATAGGACACAGAGGGTTGGCTAAGTATAAAAGGGAAAAATAAGTGACTTTACAAAACGAAAAGAAAAGAAAAATGAAAATTTTTTCTTTTTGTAAAAGAATTCAAATAATGGCACAAAATAACAATCAACTTCTCTTTCATTACTGGTTCTGTTAAATGGCCATAAAGAAATTCTTTAAGAAGCCATTCAACCGTAAACGAATAAAGGACAGAAAACATCTTATTAGCCCAACGCTCACTACATGTAAAGCAATTTTATAAAAACTGAAACGTTTATATAAAACGTCGTTACTTGAATGCGAACACTTAACGGATAATGATCGACGATCAGCCAATAGCAGTAAAAATCATCATTCAACTGGAATTTGTGATATATTTTACTATAAAAGGGAATTTAGTCTGTTCCAAAGAGGGGGACATGTTCAAGCGTTGCATTCAAATCGCAATAAAATTAGTATGTGTGTTTTTAATGCTCAGAAACAATTTAGAAATTCGTGCAACATCCTCTCTTAATACGCACTCAACAAGTATTCCAAGTGAAATAAAAATTTATAATAACAGAAAAGAAATTCCTCATCGATCAGCACGAAACTCCCAAACCAATAAATCTGAACATATTATTAGGCAAACAAGGCAAAGATTTAAACAAGAAAAGCAGCATACGACCAAAGCAACAACTAATACTCAACATCATAACAATTTGTGGTTGTCCTCAACAGAAAGTGTACAACCAGAATCCCTAGGGCGGGCACAAAATGAGTTGCATTTTGCATATGCTCCACAGCAACGTGGCAGAGGACGAACATATTCAATTGCCCCTGAAAATTGTTGTGTCTATGAAGAACTTCATAATGCTAGCATGAAAGGGAAGTCATCGCTGCCAGGTTTGAAAAAGGACGAAAACAACTTTTACGCTACGAATATCAATAACTTGAGGTTAACTGAAACGGTTTTATCCTTGCATCATGCTTTAGATAAAATAAGCAAATTCTGTAAATTTCTAAAGCAACTAATTGTCGAGAGAAGTCGTAGCCGCATCAATGAAAGCGCCAGCATTAATAAAAGCGGGAGCATTAATGATGGTAAGCGAAACTAATAAGACCCCTATCCCTTAATACCACATGAACGAACACTCACAAGTTATTACCGCCATTTTATCTTTCAGTCTACGTCGATAATAGGCTAACACCCTCTGATTTCATAAGCGATGACAAGCAAGGGAAACAATTAAAGCACACACATGCGGCCTCTTTAAAAGAGGACTTCCGCCCCACTTATGGGAATAGGAAGAACTCCTCATCAATATCAACTTTATCCATAATTGCGACGGATGCTGGGCATAGGCTGAGAAGCGTAGAAGCTCGCAAATTGAAAAAAGTGAAAAAAAAATATCGCAAGTTTTTATTGCCTCTACTTCTGGCTTATAAGCTAAAATTCTTCACGCTAATTCCAGTGTTAATCAGTGGCCTAATCCTCTTGGTAGCCTCCACCGGTTTAGCCGGTTTCTTCTTTGCCCTCTTTACGGCAGTGATGAGTTTAAAGAGCACGGCTGGGAAAGCAGTTGTTGTCCAAGAATATTAAATAACTTTAAAGAATTACTTCATTATAATGAGAATTAACTCCTATTGTTTCGTCTGAACTTCTTCGCCCTTACTTTGGAAAAGGAAAAAATTCAAGTCAACTATTTTTGAATGAAATTCAATTATCATTTAAAGACAATTCGAACGTCTTCACATCCGGCAACATAAAATATGCAAACTAAAGTCTTTAGTGTGCGTGCATGCGTGAATGTATATGCATGCGCCAAACATATGCTTTTAAGTAAAAATCGTATAACAAGTGATAATTATAAAGCAAAACATGCCTATAACACTGAATATCGCGGAAAATCATAAGCTAAGTGAACTGCACGGAATTAATTAACCACCAACATCACGTTTAGCGATAGATCATCCATGCCATAGACCTGAAAAATTGGCATGTGTTGCTTTCATAACAACTCGCACACACACACACACAGAGCGGGCAAATATTTTCTATTATAATCGATACTTGGCTGCGCATCTAATGGAGGTGCAAATTACCAGCAATGTGAACGTAAAGAAAACACACAAAAATTATATAAACTTGCTTGGAAATAGATAAAAGAGTGGCCCATACCGGTCATTTATACACCCTACTCGAAATAAAATACATTTATATTTATACGTTTTTTTATAAAACCTTAATATTCTATAGTAAGATTTTTAATGGTTACAAGAGCCTTGTAAGTAAAGCAGGTAAGGCGACCAGGGTTTGTTAATGAAGAAGAGAAATGCGTGGAAAGGAAAAAGGGATGGCCGTTGAAGACATTGAATAAGGGACTACATCTTGACTGGATGGATTACTTATGCTCACTTGCTTTTGCTCACTTTCTTTCACTCGCAAGCGAATATGTGAAAACTGTTAAGCTGGAATTGGAGTATGGCAGCCCTTGGAAAAGTACCCTTGAACAGTTAGTTTAACTCCTTTTATGGGATCAAAATAAAGTTTAAAATATAGTTCATTTTGTATATGGAATAAAAGTTATATTTACGAACAGTTGGCGGATGATATGGTAAAGAAAGAAAGCATCTCTTAACACCTATGGGAAAGTAATTACTTTCTTAGTGAAAGTTAAATATAAGGACGTAGCTACGTTTTGGAGTAAATGTAATCAAAATTTACAGTAGAGCACAGCACAAAAACTTCCAATAAAGCCGAAATAAAATTGTCTTTTATCCAGCTAAAGACGAGGTGCGTGTGTATAGCAGAAGCTTTTATTTATTCTGTCAAGCAACAATGCCCGATTATATAGAGATTATCTGATATTTGTTATCCGTTTATTTTTGTTTATTGTCCATCGCTCTAAACATTCGTTCTTGTAGGAATTCATTGAAATCGAAATATTGTTGAAAGACATGACTGTTGCTGCTTGTGGCTTAAAATCAATCAAGTGAAGGAATTTCGACGTTACATGTGAATGAATAAAACGAAGATACGTGAGAATTACACGACGATCTGAAATCGAAATTTGTTATTTTTGTCTTCAGTAGGGCATACGGGCATATGGCGAGCAAATATTATATTAATCAATAGAAAAAGTATTTGCTATGAAGTTTCTGCGTAATCAAGTTTCACAATTTTAAGAAAGAGACTCAAGTTATTTACTGCTATTCAGTTATATATTTTTGCAGCTATTTTTCAATGCTTTATTTTGCGTTGCAAGAGAAGGCGGATAGGGTGCACAATAATTCTTAACATTCACAGAAAGGGTTTACCCTTATATAAGTTCGTTTCATCATAGTAAGTAGTTTGTGCGTAGCTATCTTTCGTGCCCACACCACTACCATAAGATGAGTATTTCGTACCGGGTTTTACGATCATGGGAATATATTTATGCTGAGTTTTCTTATACGGTTGAAGATCCACCACTTCACTGGCATCCCATGCCTGGTCGTCTGCTAGCGTAAAACTACCCCCATGGATACGAAAAGGCGCCGCCTCAGATTGTGGCAAGTAAATCAAGTCAAACCGTCTGGTATCCTTTACTGATCCGCTAAAAAACCATTTCAACGCCAAAAATCCCGTAGCGACTAAAGCAATTTTACTCAGAACTAACGCCGAGGTTGATATAGCCGTCAACACTTTCAGCAACACCGGGATTAGTATCAGTTTAGCCGCTAAGACACCCATTAGCAAAGGCATTACGAACTTGTGCAACTTTTTGTAACGATGAGACGACTTATGAGATTTATGGCGTCCTCGTAAAATAAACGATAATTTTTTTTTTTTTTTTTAGGTAAATTCATGGGAGCGTTAGTAAATAAATACCTTTTTGTAGTTCGTTGGCCGAGCGATCCACCAAAACAATATCTTTGTAGTTTTCCATTAAAGGCGTCCGAGTTACAAGTTCGGAATCAGAAATATTTCTCAAGTTTACTTCGATCTGAATTAATAATAAATTTTCATTTTCAATACTAAAATTATTGCTTGTTGCGTCAAATTTGTGCACCTTCGCCAATTGTTGCGTTATACAGTAACAAACGATTAGAAATCTTAAGGAAAACATATTACGGCGAAATCTTTCTTTCATCGGAAAAATACAAAAACAATGACTTGCAAACGTTGAAAGTTCTTAACACTGACTAAATCTTAAGAGGATTGAAAATTTATTAAATTTTTTTAGAACAACATCTTGAATGATTGTGTAGACAGTGTTCAGTGTGCAAACAACATAATTTATGCGAAACTTTTCTACATTTGGCTGCACATGGTTGCACTGACTAAACTAACCAAAGCAACAGCAGAGAATAGCCGTAAAAATTTAAAATGTGCAGCGCACAAAAAGAGCAAAAACAAGTGAGAACAAACTTTGTTGCAAAACCAAGAACATAATGAAATGTAGTGAAAAAATATCTAACGTTTGTGTTGAGTGAAACGAGAATTCGTTGAGTCAATTTGCAACATTCGTATTTTCACACCCGAAATGCTGTAAATCCTTCACGTGCTTTCTGCCGGGAAAGTCAACAATTTGTTCAGCCAACTTTCCACAGGTTTGTCAGAACTCCATCAGCGCTTATCCCAATCCTCAATAAATTTTTCATAGCCCGACTGATGCACATATCGTCTTCAGCGAGTTTTTTTTTTTGTACCAAATCCGCCTGCGTAGCCGAGTGGCTAAAAACGGCGGTTACAAGGTCAGTGTTTGGGGGTTCAGCTGCCAAGTGCGGTAGCGATTTCTTTGGTTGTAGTTACAGCGAGTGCTCGGTCGGTGAAGGTACGAATTTTGATAAACTGACACTGTGACACTGGAACAAGGATAAACGGGATGCATAACAGACTTGCATTCCGAATATTATCGGGAAATGGACTTTAGGTGTGGACCCAAAGGTGTGAATATCTATGGACCTACGGTGTTGCATGCATCCGCACAAACTTGATATGGCTTTGTATCGCAAGTGGTTAAGGATGTAAAAAGCATGCCATGACTCGATCATGACTCGATTAAGAAATAAAGCTCCGTATAACGGTCATCTTTTCTCGAAATCGAAGTAATCGATTCATACTATCGAACAGAATTCAAGCATGGACACGAATTCAATACAAGAAGAAAGCGGCCCTGTAACCGGGTCAGTGATGCTTTAGCATATTTCAACGGATGTACATAACTACAGATGCATTTTGAACACATACGTGTATTGCTTTATAATGAATAATTTTAGCATCAAGATTCCCGATACTATTTTTACAAAAATATGTTTAATTCTTCAATTATAAATATATTGCTATACAAACAAACAAACATATTTACAAGCCTTATAAAAGTTGCTACTATGAGGAAAACCACAATTTATGAAGTAAAAAATATGAATAACAAACATTCGCTCCATTATATATAAGGGCTGATTCTAATAGCTCTTCAAAGACTGTAATTCAAAGGTAAGGTTGGATTATAATACCCCTTCGAAGAGTGCAATTCACAGACAACTTTGGATCCTTGCTCCTCTGGGGAGAACAGTTATCTCTGACAGTTATCTAGAACAGTTATCTAGACTGGACACCCACCCACTCAGGCACCCAGGCACCCGTTCTCTATTTCTTTCTCTTTCCTCTCTTCGTTCTGACAGTTGAAGTTGAGTGTTGCCCTTGTTTGATCTCATTAGTTGAATTCTTCACTTTACATTCCCCTCTCTTATGATGCAACGAAGATTTAAGTTGAGGCCAAACAGCACAGCGACAAGTTTTACATAAAAAGGATTGCAAAAATTAAAGAAAAATCGACAATTGAAAGCAGGTGTCTGGCGAGCAGGCTAAGCAAGTATTTTTTTGCATTCCAATGAGTATTCGCAGTGATTTGTTAATAATGGGCCCTCTACTCCTCCATGCAATTGTGTTTTTGCAATACTCTCCAATATCCTTTAGGACGTAATAAATGTTTTGCTTCTCTCCTTTACATTTATTTAATGAACTCCTTCCGCACCTTTACGCACTAACTTCAGTATCATCATATAAACTAAAGTTGCACAGTATTTTGCCACCGGAAAGTGACTGTATTTGATTTGGTATGAAATAACACTAGCTAAGCTTTCACTCTCTTGAAAATCTGCGCGATTTAATCCGAGTTCTCAATGTACAGGATACAACAATTTCCATGTAATTCGGCAGAAACAGTCAATGGGCTCCACGCTAACTGCAGAATTGAATTCGGGCAAATGTACGCCCAAGATATCCATCCAATGTACAAACCGTAGCCGTAGTTTTCTTGTTCACTAAAAGTGATTTGCAAATAAATGACGAACAATATCTAGTAAAGAAATTTAGGGTAAAAGGTTATCTTCGGAGAACAAAAGCTGAAGATTGTAAAGAAACATTAACTGGCAAAAAGTCAGCTAACAGCTAAACCTATTATTTATTTGAATGAATATTTATGTAGTGCGTGAGTAGAAAGTAAGTAATTGACTCATATCTTGTTTTGTTGACAGATACCGTGCATTAAGAACAGAACAAAAGGAAAACTCTTTGACTTTTTCCCCTTCAATTACTGTAAAGTTATGCTTGAGAGACTTGGAAAAAATCTTAACGAAACATATTAGAGAAGTTATTGTGACAGTAATGGGATTAATGAATTAAATCGTTTTATGGCTGTCACTAAAATTAGTTATATCGCTCAAGTTGATCTATTAAAATCATCGCAATTAGCAAAATAATGAGCAACGCAACTAATAGCAGCTTAAAGTCACGATGAACTTTTTTATATTAAGAAACTAAAAATCTTTCAATGATTAAATTTTGATTTTTGAAGGCACTCACAGCTTGGGCTGCTGCGGAGCCAGCAAGAAGCATTAAAATTATTTACAACTTTTTAAAAATGTGAGTAGAATCACAGCGTGCCCACTGCCAATGAAACAGGAGTGTCAATGGTTGCCCAAATTTATTAACCACGCGCCCTTTCTACGATCTGAACACCTGTGCCATCCTTTCGTTGGGCTGCTCGGGAGAGCACTCTTTATAGGAATTGAATTTCGTTGACTTGGTGAGTGAGGTGCGCTCTTAAATAACTATTCTGTGTTTCTGTGCTTAGGATGACCGCGTCGTCGGGAACGTAGTTCTCTCGTCAACAGTCCACTGACAGAGCACTTTTCTTTTACATTCTATGCATTTCTGCTTTAATTTGACGATTTTTTCTATATAAAGCCTAAGAACCTCTGCATTCTTCTATTTTGTGCTGCTGTGACAGAAGATTTTTTAATCAAATTTTCTTTTTTTTCTCTCTTTCTTTTTTCTCGAAAATGTATTTCTCGAAAATATATTTCTATTAATACCATTGTTACTGTGCTCCGCGTAAGCTTTCACAAGTAATGTGGTTTAAAGAAATGTTTATTTTACATTTTTTTCGAAAGACATACACACACATCTATGTCTAATTTGTAATAGAAATACCAAACTTTAGCAAAGTTAATCATGTTAAATGTGACGGATTTTCACTTCTATTCAAGATGAAGAAGGCTTTCAGTTATGGCACGAGTTCAGAGTGAATTAAGTGATTATGTGAATCCAGCAAATTTGAACAACAAATGAATACATTTGCTATGATTGTATTAACCAAATGATGTACATTTTGTTACTTTACGAACTCATTTTATGAACGAACGCGCACTACACACAAAAACGACAAATTCAAAGCAAGTGAAAGTTTTATAGGGCTTTTGCTTCAAAATTTGCCATAAGTAAGCAAACATGTGTAATATTAAAACTTTACTGTTTTTTTAGGTATGTCTTTTTGCGTTTATGTGTGCGCGCGCGTGTGTGTGTGTTTGTGTTTGTGTGTTCACACCCCACATAAAAATGATATTTAAAAAAAAAGCCAACAATATTTTTACATGTATTATAATGAAGCTCAACCTTAAATTTGAAACTAAGCAGCTAACCGATCTGTTTGCATTGATCGTTAAATGGCTTTCTGACGCAAGTAGTGAAATTGTCACGGTTAGACAGAAACACAAGTGTCAAAGTAAAGTTGTTAGAGTGTATGTGCTTAATTAATTAACATGTATGGATATGAATCTATCTATGTGTGCGTAACCATATAGAAATTACATTTGATTTAGATTTAATGTATTGATCAATGCTGGATTTAATTTGACATTTTTTTTTTTTTTTTTTTTTGTACTTTGTTTTCTGTTTATTCATTTTGGTGTAGACAAAATAATATAAATTTCTGAGTAATCGGTTTCACTTTCATCTGAAAAATATTCACTCGATACAAACATTCGCTAACGTAACTATTCGTATGTGTGCTCGCATACATACATACGTACAAAACAACAACAGGTTTTCATTAAAGCATTTTGTAAATAAATTTTAGAAATTCTTTACTTACCTGCTCTTGGTTGGCTGCGTTGCGATAATTAGGTCATTCCTGTTGAATATTAATGTAAAAAAAAAAAATAATTATTATTAATTTATTTTGTCACTTTTCAATAATTAATAATAAATAAATTATATATCAAAGAGATATTTATGATAATACTTTTAACAAAATCTCTAAAATTCTTCAATCACATGCAAACAGCATAAGTTTTTGTTAAGAAATTTCTATACTTGCAATGACATGAAAAAAGTCGGGCCGCCGTAAATTTTTCCAACAATCAGATTTTTTCTCACTGGCTTAAGTGATTCCAAGAATGACTTAAAATACAATTATGGTCGTGGCAGCATTTAAAATGATCAAAAAATTGAAATTTCGGGCTTTATTGCACGGCAGTGTTTAAATGGAACGAATGGCAAAGGATTTCGACTAACAACTCAAGGGCCGTGGTTTCAAATCTCAAACCTTAGATGCGAGTATTTTATAACTTTAGTCCCATAATTTACTCCCCCGGTTAATAATGATAATAATAATTAATAATAATAATAATAATAATAATAATAATGATAATAAAAGAGAATTAATAAAAGAGTATCAAAACTTGATCTCTTTCCATTGAAACACTCGCCAACCACACAACACTAATATTTCTAAAAAATCCTACATGTTGCATGAGTAGTTGTGCTGTGGGAATGTAGATTAAATGATTTCATTTTTTTCTTTCTTCTGTATTCTTCAAATTGGGACCCTTATCTCAAACAAGGCCGCGCTTCACGTTTTGGTTCCCACAGCGCATATTCAACCAAGTAATCTCTGATGTGATTCATTAAGACCGCTTTAAACAGTTCATTATATCATAATTATGCAAATCGGGAAATTATTTATTTTTTTGTTTCGCTTTTATTTAAATCTTGTAAATGTTGCTACAAAATGCTACAAATCCGCCGTGCGCATCTCTCTCTACCTTTGCCGTCATATACTTTACATAGCGCCAGAAAAATTTCGTATATATGTTAATAGGTTAAATGCACAAAACATACAGCCGGTGAAATTGATTTGCGTTTTCGTTACATTCGCGCGCGTACGCGTCCAAAAGGCAAGCAGCCGCATACGTATTTATTGAGTAATCACTTACAAAAAAAAAACATACTAAACAAATAAATGTAAATTCATATCTGCCGACGCCAGCGTACGTTAGGCGCGTACAATTTTTGGAAAAGTATGCAGACATATAAATTTTGCGATGACAGTTAGTTGTTTTAGGTTCACAGTAAAATTTGTTTGCTACATATTTAGAAAAATGTCAACTATAAATGTGTACATATGTGAAAGTAGTAAATGTGAGCTAAACAAAGTGCCCTCCTCTCTTTCGCACAATTCATTTTACACAGCTAACGCAAAGGTCAGATATTGCGGACCCGATAAGTTCTAAGTGGATTTAGCCAAACCTTTCCTTCTATTTATTACAAGCGGTTTTCCAATTGCACAGCTAAGGTACGAAAATTAAATTTGATTCTTAAATAATGAGTACAAGTGCGTTATAAAACAATAAATTCTCGCAAATTTCCAGCTACTCAACTCAACGAAAGCAAAAGTAACGAAAGTCAATTTCTTATTCTATGCAGGAAATCGTCATTAAAATAATGCAAAAACTTTGAATAGACATGAATTGATTTCAAGGTCAATTAAAAAGTACAAGCATGGCTTTTTTCCCTAGCAATCCGTTAGATGGTTTTGCTGTACTTGAACCAGAAAATCTCTGTCTCAGATTAGTTACAAACACACGTATGGATATAGGGGTTCTTTTTGTATATTCGGTACAAGGAGATGTGTATCTATGCACATTGGGGAAGTGGGTGCGTGTGTTTGTTTTTATTTTGAACTAAACAAACTGGAGAGAGAATAAAGTCTGAAAACCGTCCTCTTTGCTTTGCCATCTGATAAATTTAACCGTTTCATGTTCCTATCTTGACATCGAATTTGTTACGCCAGCCCTTACGTCGAGCTAGACTCGAGATTATATTATTTAAAATTATTGCATTCCAAATACTGGATATTTTTCTTTTTTTTTGAGACGACTTTTTAAGCAAACTAATTAAGGAGGTAAGAAAAAAAATTAGAAAAGCAAACGGAAGCCCGATAACGAGCGTACGAGCGTTTCGTTATGACATGGCTTCAATCATACCTTCGCATCTCTTTCTTATCAAATTTTTTCATATTAAAATCTTAATACTTGGACTTATTTCGAAAATAACAGCAAACTGTACACTTTTTCATAGAAAAATCCAAACTTAGATAAAACTTATAAAGTATGTACACGTTTGAAAGTCAGGAGTTGTCCGAGTATCGTAAACGGAATGCTAATGTCAATGCGCAGTTTTCTTCTAATGATTACACAAAAGCGAACTTAAGAAGCATTTACAGAACGAATACTCAGTAGTGTTCGAAATTTTCAACGCTCATCACACACATTTTTCTCTTCTTGTTTTTTGGCAATCGATCGGATTTTCGCACTCCTTATCAAAGACATACATAGAGGTTTCTGTTACTTTCTATCTTTTCATTTCCATTCGCTCAAAAATGCTCCTCTACTTCCACAAGTAGCTAGCAAACTATTATTATTAATAACGTATACAAGTGCGTGACAACCTTATCATGTCCCAATTATGAAATACATGCGATTACTTCCGTCAGCATGTTTTTATTCCAAGCGGTACGGTTCAATGATTCGACACAAGCCTAAAAAAGAATTTCTTTCTTAGACAAGAATTTAATACAGCCGTACATAGTGTCGTCGCACGTGTCACTATATAGTTATGTACAAATTGTTGAAAAAACTAAATGGATTTTTAATTCCGTTCGATTATTACTACTATACGCGCACAAAATCTTTCTTTCCCGTCCTTTTTGTTTGCAAATGTAAAATAAAAGTCTTTTTTGCTTGAATTTCTGTTTAATTAAACCTTCTTTTTGTTCCATTCTATTAAGAACCTGAACGAAAATTGCGTGCGCTTTAGGTCGAATCGTCAGTAACCTGCATTCTCCTTTTCAACCTTACGTTTGTTTTAACATTTTATCTGTCGAAGGCAATAGACAGCAACGACAGACATTCTTTTCAAATTTGGGCCGCAAAACAACTTTCAGTTTTTTATTCCAATTACGCGGTAAGTCATAAGGTCACAAATTTAAACAGACGATAATTCCGATTTTGTAAGTATTACAGACGGAAGACCGAATTTAACATATCTGTCCACTTCGGGGACGACTGCAGAATAAGGGTGGTTTTGTGGAAAGAGCAACGTTGCAATCAACTGTCTCAAAGAACGCAAACACAAACTTGAAAAGCGCATAAAAAACAATAAACGTCTGGCACTATTAAGGACAGACAGCTGTTCGCCTGTGCACAGTAAATAATTTATAATTATTCAACAGTTTCGCTTCATTAATTTGCAGTCATTTCAAATTAAATTCTCTGTTGCTTTTATTCCCCTAGAGATGATGAAGTACTGTTTACTTTTACAAGAAAATACCTCGCAAGCATAAACATACGCACATGAAATCTCCTTGAGCATCCTCTTCTTTTAAACATGGATGGCCGCTTAAACTTTTTTCCACCTCATCTACAGGGCCAAAAAGAAAAAAGCTGTGTATACACATGTATTGTGTTTCCTCCATTTACTGAAGGCAAACATAAAAGCAATTCATGTTTCATTTCTTAATTTTGAAATTAAAGAAAAGAAAAAAATTAAAAATTTACTCGATGTCAGGTGTGGGGTTCGAACCCACGCTCCCTCTTGGGAAACAGAGCTTAAATCTGGCAAGGAATTCCATAAATAGCAACTTTATTAGGACCTTTGCGAATCTGAATATACCCTAAAACTTTACGCTCAAGTAAAGTTAAAAAAGCTACTCTTACTAG
>KK502825.1:32611-46755 GCA_000688735.1 Glossina austeni
ATTCAAAATTTATTAAAAATATTCAGACTCCTGACATCCGTGACATCCAGTGTGTTAAAGAGAGCCAGGAACATATAAAATATTCAAAATTTATTAAAAATATTCAGACTCCTGACATCCATGACATCCAGTGTTTTAAAGAGAGCTTATCTGTCTGTTTAAAGCCAAACAAAGGGAGCGGTTTGCTTAACTAAAACCATCGTCGGTACTTTAAAACGCTATAGCGGGTCAGAGCGAACTACTAAGTGCCCTACACCAACTCACAATTATTTATATAACGGCTTTTCGAAAGAGGGTATTACACGGGAAGCGATCTTCAACAGCGTTCGTTCTTGGGGCCAAAACATGTCGGTGCACCGAGATGCATTAAGATGTCTATAAAATTGCGGCCTATTGGGTGAACCTGATGAAAGAAAATGGACAAACAGATAGACGACTGCTTTGACATTATTATAAAAGTTGAGTTTATCTCAAGCACTTTTGAGTGTTGCGTACACCCGAGCAAACATAACATGCCCTTGTGGGTATAGTCTTCAAAATTTCAACAAATTTTAGCGATTGAATCTATATCTGTATATAAAATCACATATTGGAAACGCTTCTTACGTAACTGAGTTTTGTCGGAAATTTTTATGTCTTTTTCGAAAATAATAAATAATAGCTCCAGAACAATGAGTAAGTAAGCATACCCTTCACTTGGCAAAAATTTATTATCACATGTGTCTTTGTCTAAGTGACTGCTAAGAACATATGTACTATCCTTCTATTTTACATGAAATAACTATAAAGCTGTAGTTGCAGTTGCAGTTTCAAAACAGCTTTAAGATCGTCCTGGAGACTGTCGTCGGTATCGGCTGGGAACCGGTAAAAGAATTTCAAGCTAATCGAAATTGTTGTACAAACAAGAAGACAGCACTAGTGTATCTTATGCCTTGGTAGGGTAGTAATGGTCGTGTAGCTTCATTCACCATTGTTTACATTGTTTACAAGTTCATGCGAAGAGAAACGGAGAGCAACGAATTCCATTTCAAACGAAACACACAACGCTACTTACTTCAAATTAGAAATGTTGTTAAATAAATGAAATGAGTTTTTCTTGTGACTTTCTTTCTTTTCGTTTTATTTATGTTTGCTGCTGCTGCTGCTGCTGCTGCTGCTGCTGGTGCTTTAATGACCGAGGCAAAGGCAAAGAAACTGTGTTTTACAAGAAACGTTGTTTTGAAGAAACATTACTGAGGAGGGCGAACTGAATTTTTGTTTGCTCTGACCAATAACGTTATTTACTTCCGCTGCTTTGTTGATATTAACATAACAACATCGAAACAATGAGTTTCACAATACATATGACTGACTGACTGACTGACTGTTGTTTTGTAATGCTGCTGCGGCTGTGGCGACTTTTACTCTCCGAACTGAAGTTTGTTTCTTCCGTTGAATGCTTTCGTTTTCTTTTTGCTTTATTTTCATTCATTTATTTATTTATTTTTTTTTTCTCTTTTTATTTATTTACTTATTTTTTTCTTTGTTAGTAATGTAAACTATGTTGTAATCTTTGCATGAGTGTGAAATCATTTAAAATTTTACTTTTTTTCAGTTTAAATTATTTTTTTTGGTTTTTTCTTTAACTTTTTTAGACGTCGTATATAAAGCGGCTGCCACAGATAAAATTACATCAAATTTAACATAATCAGCAAAAGTATTGCACGCATCTCTCAGATTCGGTCAATCATAAAGGATTACAACTTGGATTATTACGTCAATCTTCGGCAAATATGGAAACTTTTATAATTTTTGTGTTATTTAGTGTACTAACAGTCATTAATTGTGCGTGGGCTGCTCCTAGTGTTGAAAATAACAAAATCGAAAATGACGCTTCATCGTCTGCGAGATATGGAACGGCAGCCCGTTATTTGGGCTCTTGTTTCGAACAAGACGACACAACCACTTGCCTGGCCGTTAAAGGCATTGCAGCCTTGAATCGTGCCGCCAAGATGAACAATATTATTATAGCAGATGGTTTATCTCTTAAAAGGTGTGTTTAACTGCCTGCATATGCATATAGCGAAGAAAGAAATTGCATGTAAAAGAAGAATAGGGAAAAAGGGCATTCAAAGCAGTAGAAATCACATACAGAAAAGTCTACGAAGAAGAAAAACTTCAAGACAAGTTTCATAAATGAATCGAAGTTAAAAATTGGAATGATTTGAAATTTAAAAAAAAAAAACAATTATTTCTTGTTGTGATCACTTTCTTGTTGTTTACTAGTTATTATTATATATATATGTGCTTTAATTGATTTGAAGGCTTATCAGCGATTCTCGTTACTCTTCGTAGAGATCCTGAAAGTCCTGTACAACGTTTTGGTCGTGCCATGAGTGAAAATGATATTTATGCTGAACTGCCCGAAAACGCTGAGGAACGTCACGAACATTTGACGGATATGGCTGTTGAATCTGCCGCTGAATTCTTGTCCACCCATAACTTGGAACTTAAACTACCAAAAGAAACCACACAAAGTCTGGCGCGAACGATAGAAGAAGGTGCACAATGAAAGCTTTTATAAAAATTTTCATCAAAATTCTGTAACAATTATTTCCTTCAGGTCGCGGTAAAATGAAAAAAATTTTAGGCCCTTTGATTATGGCTGTTGGTGCTAAGCTGTTCGCCGTAGTGCCATTAGTGTTGGGTGCTTTAGCCTTATTAACTTTTAAAGCTGTAATTGTGGCCAAAATTGCTTTGGTTTTGGCGCTAATACTAAGCGGTTCCCGCTTACTTAGCGGTCTAGGTAACAAATCTGATGGCGCTTTGGGCGGTGCCTATAACTCGGCAGGTGGCTGGGCCGGCCCTGTAAACTCTGGCTGGAATGCAGGGGCTTCGTCATCTTATCCCTATGCTCGCAGTATAGACTCGCCGATGGACATCGATGATAACAAAGCCCAAGAGTTAGCTTACTCCGCTCAGATAACCAATGTGCCTCATTAGGTGAAGCATTTTCAACACACAAAAACCAAATACTACGCCTTCACTTCATTTACTATATAGTTTATAGTTAATTTATTATAACTTATTATGTCGCACTTATTTAAGTTCCGCAGTCAATGCTTTAATCTCTAACAATCGCATATATTTTAATGGATATAACTGTACTTTTATCGGCAATTAACTTTTAGATTCAAAAAGTGTAAGTAAGCAGTGCTCGAAATGTAAATAAAATTCGATTTGAAAAATTCCTTTTATGTAATGTGCATCTAAGATGTCATAAGAGAGCTACAGGTAGCCGCCGTAAATGAGGAAACTTTACTGTAGAGCTTCTTTGCCAATTAAATGAACAGCACTTCGAAACGATTACTAATTGATTGATTGAAGAGCCACTCATAGCTTTCCTGAATAATCACGAAAGAGAGGAGCGGAGTTATGCCATTTGTGTGTGCGTGTGTGAGATGAGCATTGAAGACATTTCCAACGCGATTTAAACTTGAAAACAGTGACGTAGCGTTTACATTCGTCATGATTTTACTCTATTTGACATCAACGCAAGCCACATCAAAGCAGGCCATTGTCCGTCTGTTAAGGCAATAAACTTTAAACTCAAACAGTCCAAGTTTACCGCCACAGATTGCTGAAGAGTTAATACAGCATATCGGCACATCGGTGTAAGCGAAGCTTAACAGTCTTCTTATTCACGTAATCATAATTTCATGATTGTACACACAGAAGATCATAACAAAAAGCCGTAAAAGCCATAAAATACATAAACGGTCTGAGGGAAAAAGAAAAAAGTTGATCCCTTCTATTTTTCAATGGCACAACGTAAGGCACCCTTAACGCAGAGTTTTTTACGTTTTTATTCCGAAGACTCTCGACTTCTTCGATTTGTGTAACAGTGCCGTAAAGCGTTCATTTCATAGAAGTGGGATCAGGGGCGCGACTGAGAAGCACAAAAAGGTCGTTTTTTTGACGAGTGCTATCTTGGTCCCTATTTTAGATGTGAGAACCGAGTCGCACGAAACAAGCAATTGTGTCCCGATTAACTCGAGTGATTCTATGATTCGAATATATATTGTGAGCTCATCTTTTTTTCTTGACGAAAGTTGCTTTTATGACGATGATCGACTAAGTTTTCAACAGAATCTGCAAAAGGTTCTATGAAGAATCGAAATTTATGCACGTATATGAAAAAGTTGCATTTTTTTATGCCAAGCCAGCAAAGTAACATTAGCTTTCGAGAGTTATAATCAGCCCGATTGCACTGATAGCGTTATACAGCCTTACATACATAACTGACAGATGTACAATTCTAAATTTTCGTTAATTTTAATTGCCTCGCTGGCGTCCTTTATCCCGGCACCCACCACGACAATAATTGAAATCAGTTTTTAAGGTCGACATGTTCCCAACTCACAAAAAAACGCCAATAATTCAAAGAACAGGAAAGAGTTCGAAACATTATTGAAACAATTTAAAGCTAACATCACATCGTAGCGATCTTAAATTTGACAATCGTGCCAAGGAATATTCGATCGAACAATAATTCGATCTTCAACGATCATACAATGTGTTCATGTTATCGGTCAGTGTTAAATTCTGAATCAATGCAAGCATGTCTGTCGGTCCGTGTACGTAATATGTGTTGTAAGCATTCTTCTAGTCGCAAAATGAAGATATTGCGGCTTCAAAGTTGGCAAAAACATAGAAAATTGTTGTAGACAGGCCCACACTACAACATGAAGTGAGAACAACTCGGTTTTGTACCAACAACGACCAAACAAAACAAATTGGATTCTTTGCCTATTAGTCATAAACTGTAGCAGATATAGCGATGAAAACTTTCATTTATGCGCTACAGTACATGTACAAAAATGGAAAAAATCGACCGCGCCCACCACCCACCACATAGACAATCGAAAATTCATTTATTTTGTTTGTGTTTGTTTTCAGAAAAAAATGGTGGGCATGAATGATCGGTTAGAGGCAAATGTAATTTTCTTTCTTGTTTACATTGAAAAGAGAAAAATTGTGGACAAGTTATGCTTACAATATCGTTTATTAATGTATATTATGATATATGTACTTGATCAAGAATTGAGGATATTGCTGTAGGAAAAGAAGAGAAGACACTAAATTTGTGGTAGATAAATAAGAAGCAGTTGTTGTCTTGGAGACTGGGTAAAAAAGTTGCTAAGCTTCTTCTATCAGTTAAGAAAGACAAGCAAACTATTTCCAAAGATATTGGAATAAAGTAAGTGGAAGTTGTTCCCACAAGCATTCCATAAACATTGTTGACCCTCCTGACGACTTGACACACTGGCTTCGGTAGTGTTCTTAGTACAGTGTTCTTGCACACAGTACAATAGAGACATTCTCACATACTTTTTTTACTCATCAAATTTGCTGAAGAGCTTAGAAAGTTTCGTAAGCAAAAAACACATCGTAATTTCTTTGCTAAACTTATTCGAAAATAAACAAAAAAAAGAAAATAAATAAAAAATAAAAGCAAAAACAAAGTCAATGGTGACTATGCTAGAGGAACGTACGAAGCAACTGGCGAGTAACAGTAATGTGTAAGTGTCACACATAACCAAAATATGAAACGCTGTTCATTGCATGTCAATTAGAATGAAATTTACATAGGCATACACCTAGCTATGTACTATATACATATGTATGTACACATATGAGAGGGAGAAATATGAATAGCGCAAGATATGGGACATTAATTGGACAAAATTAACCGATTATTGGTTCGTTGACGAGGTAATGCCATGACAATGACGTTTAATATCATTATAAGTGAGGTTATTGTTGTTGTCACTATTGTGCACGCTTATTGTGGGCAGTAGTAGTGTTGACAAGACTTCCCTTTCATTTGAATTTGGAACGTGTTTGAATTTTTGCCTGACCGTACACTTACTTGCGCCTGAATGTTTGTCTTCGTTGGCGGTTAAGCCTATTGAGAGATATTGAATATAATAACAGGGGGTGTAATGTCAACAATTCAATTATACGCACATGCAATGATTTCGATTTAGTAAATTGTTGTTGTTTTTATTTCTTTACACTTGAATACGCATTTTTTTTTTCCACGCATAACGTGAATTTTTACATAGCATTAGTGCCGATTACTTTACTTAGTTAATATATTCTTATTGGACAAAAAGATAACTAACACTATTGTACAAGAGCTCTGGCTACTGATTTGGTTATTGGAAAAAGTTTTTGTTGTTATATATAAATAATTTGTATTCGATATTCAAAAACTGTATGTCGTGGATGCCGTGGTCATATAAATAGCTTCGTTAGTCTCTTAAATAGCCACAAAACTTTGTCAACTTTGAACACTTGCTGTTGTTGTGGAGTGGTGTGTTGCATTTAAAAGGATTTTAAGTGCATTAAAATATATAAAATAAAAATAAAGTTTGTTGTTGTTTACATTAAGGAATAAATTATTTAAAATATTTTAAAAATAAAAATGTATTCAAAAATGTTTTGTGTTGTGTTTGTTGCGACACTTGTGGGCAGTACGATTGCCTTGCCGAAACAGGATAACAGTGAGAAGGATTTATTAAACATGATTGAGAAAATGGATAATGTACCTTCACTGCCTCTATTCGGGGGTCTACGCATCGATCGTGTTGAAAATGGCCGTTCGTTCGGTTCATCTAAAGCCGTCGAATCGTTTGACGAACGCGCCGAACGTTATCTCGAAACTCATCAATTAAACTTCTCCTTCCCCGACGACGATGAAGAAGAAGACGACTTCAATGGTCGTTCTATGGAGGGTGAGCAAATAATTTCACAAGTTTCAAGAAATGCGAATAACGCAATAGCAGTGAAAACTAAAGCGAACAATTTCAAAAATTTGCAAATGCAAGAAAGCGACACAACCACCAAGAGCAACAAATGTAGTGAATTGAATTGTGATTTGCCAGCTTTATATGCGCATTTGTCTGTCCCTCCGTGGATTATAAAATACTGTAATTATGCAACATTTAAAAGCAGAAAAACGGAGTAAATCTCTTTGTTGTACGTCTGTCTGACCAGCATTCTGTCCGTTATACCAAGCTTAACGCAAACACATCTCCCCCTCTTCGCACTCAGAAACGCATATATGAACATTTTGTTTAGTTATTACCACAAGCAACATAAGACCACGAAGAGTGTGATTGTGAGACTAATTATAAAAATAAAAAACAATATCCGCAATAATTCAGATTTTAAATATAATCGGCTTACTTTACCAACAATTTTATGTCATATACAACGACATAAAGTATAGGAACGAAAGATATTTAGTGTCTTAACGCGCGATTTCTTACGAATTTCATAAGAGTCTATGGTAGCATCAAACAAATCATAATTATCATTGAACTTTCGGCAAAGCGTAAGGAATGCATTATGAATTTCATAAGTAGTCCTACAATGCGATAAATAATGCCGAGTGACACCTGCCAGGAACATTAGAGGAAATACTAGTTAGCAATTCCAACTCGTCACTTAATTTAACGACGGCAAGGACACTACTTATGTATATAATCGCGTAATAATTTTGCTTAAACCCTGTGCAACTATGTTCGAAAAGTTCGATTATATTACGTTTTTATCCATCGGCCGAGGGATATTAATTTTATCTGTATTGCTCATGTTGTAGAGCAGTTAAGTCAAAATCGCAAAATTGACAGCATAAACCCACAACCAATAGGCGATTAAAAGAACGTCTAATGAAATCGAAAAAGTGTTCTTCTTACACATATCTGTCTGGGCTTTGGCGAAAGTGCCTCTCTTCTTGAAGTATGTAAAACTCTTTAGCGGATAGTATTAAAATAAATTCCCAAGCACGCCTACATTTATACTGGTTTGCAGTTTCACTTTCCGATAATTCTTGTAAGTGGATTTAATTTAATGAAATTTTCTATTCTACGTAAAAGCTCAAAATTTTTTCTGAACAAAAGCCAAATATTTCAACAATTTCAACCATTTCCTCAACACAATTTACCGTTTGCAGCTCAAGTGTGTTTTACCTGTGTACGTGCCATGCCGTAAACTTACTCTAAAGGAGAAAGTCTTGAATAAAAAAAAATTTCAATTTATTGGTATTTTTAACATGCATTACTTGCTCAACAGAATGCAAAGAGAACTCACTACCATCTGAGCAGAGCGTTTAATTTAAAGCAACGAAAATCACAATTCTTTTCCCTACAAGTTTACTCTTAGTTCAAGGTATCACGCGGGCATTCCACAAATAGTTTGCGGTGAAAATCAATGCAAGCGAGAAAAAATTTTTATTTCCTTAATCCTTAACACGTACGTCGTAGACCGGAAGAAACATGTTGCAAATCATGTGATGACGACATACGCTATAAAAAAGGCCTGTGAAGAGTTGCTCTAATCACAAACGCCTAAGAAATGCTTCAAATTCCTGAAGTATGTTAAACGTTCAATGCATTTGCAAGTATTTGTCTATCGTAACAATTTTTTGCTACAAGTAAATAGTAAAACCGATGCCATGTGTGTCACTTTCTTTCGCATGAAAATCTAACTACTAACTAACCTCAGCAAAACTCACTTGAAATTCAAATCATGCGCGCTAACATCACCTACAATCGCACGCAAGCCACGTACGTTGGTCATTGATGAAAGAAGTCGTCAGTAAATAATGATTCATCTGCGGATTTTGATAAGAGAAATCTTTAAAACAAATTGAAAAAAAAAGAAAAAATTTGTTAATTTTCCAACTAGTTGTCAGTGCGCTCTTGCACAGACTTAACATAATTGTATTTTAGACATGAGCAGACTGCTCTTCTAAACAAAGTTTAGCTCACGAAATTGTTGACGTAATTTCGGTAAACAAACGGAGAATCAAACAAGCACGTGGGATTGAATCGATTCTTCCATGCGCACTGATCGTAAATATGAATGAATTACGAGCACTTCCGTCTACGTCACGAACAGTCCACAAATCAATGGGACGCATCAGTCTAAAAATAAGTGAACGGAATCAAAAAACTACTCTTCCATGCTCTTCCTCTTTCTTTTCTTGCTATTTTTCTTTTTTTTTTTTGTGTTTTTTTTTTGTAACATGAATTTATGATAAGAAAATTCATTAGTATTGGTAAGAAAATTGTTCGCTATAAAGCGCATTGATTGCGAATTGCAAAGTTTTTAAATGCAGCAAAGTAAAAAAATTATTCAAAAGCCTATTTTTAGGCATAAAAATTTCACTTACAATTTACTTTGTTTTTATCGACTTTTTCTTTCACAGAGTCTCGTAGTAAAAAAATGAAGAAAATGCTGCTGCCTTTGTTGTTGCTCTTGAAATTGAAAAAAGCGGTAGTTATTAAGGTTCTCTTCACAGTCATAAAATTCATTTCACTGAAAAGTTTGGCCATCTCCCTGTTAGCTCTCTTCTTTGCTGGTAAGTAGAAGCAGATCGATCTTTACTTTATTTTGTTGCCTTTTATTGTAATCGTTTTGAATGTGTTCAGGTGCAACGTTTTTCAAGGATTTATTGGGTAAAAAGAAAGAACACATTACGACTGCGTACATTACTGGCAGTCCACTGAATGCTGAAATTGTGCATTCAGACTGGAATCGTAATGGCCAAGCAGCTGCTTCTGAATTAGCTTACAATCATTACGGTTTGGCACAACCTTTCTAAGCAGACTTTACTTCGACTCTTCCTAATTTCCTAATTTCGCCTTCTACTTCACTCCTCCTTTCTCTTCATCGTATTTCCTTTTTCTTTTTGCCTATTTCTTCCCTTTTTCCCGAATTAAACCCTAATGGAAATTTTTGAACTGAAACTTTTCAAAATATCCCTTAAAAACCTTATACCAAATAAGCAAACTTGGCTACTGCGACTTGGACTAAGCTTCGTTAAGATTTTCAATTAATAATTTAATTATTTTATATGATAATTGCGCACGATAATTAATTAATAATCATCGTCATTATCGCTTCTTTGCCTTCGTAAAACTCGTCATACATCGTACTACCAAAAATAAGAAGGATGCTGAAGGAACATGAAAAACCAAAAAACAAGACTTTAAAAAGTAAACAAATGTTGTTAATAATATTTATGAATATAAAAAAAAAAAAAAAAATTAAATCGCTAAAGCATTTTATTAGCTCAGGTTAGTTTTCAATTTTCATGAAATTCTTACATTTTTGTATAAAATTTTGTCTTTTCATTACGTTACATGTAATTATTATTTGCAAATAATTTATTATCATTAATTTTTAAGTATTTATTTAAAAAAAAAAAAATAATAATAATTTTAGCTTAATTTATTTAAACAGATAAATATAATATAGCAACCGAATAAATTAAAATTCATTTTAAAAACGCAAAAATTAAAAATGTTTTTTTTAATTTTATGGCTGGAAGGGGTCCTAATAAATCAATAAAGGCAGAATGGAATGGTAGCGGCTAAGACAAACACTGTCACGTCAAGTCCTTACATCTGACACAACACACAGAGAAGAACTCCACTCATTCCTTCGCGTTGCAACAGAACGAATATATTACCCACGTCTTACGTTTGTGGTAAGTTTGTGGTAAGCAGGCAATCAGTAAATTTCTCGGAAACAGTTTAGTTATTCTCCTTGTCACTATTAGACTAGTAAATTGTTATGTCTGAGGGCGTAATGGCACGTTCAAGGGATTGCTTAGTGAGGTTTAATCAACCAATTGTCTAAACGACATGGTTTGTCTTGGATATCATGTAATTATAACATAATGTCTATGTGTACCGCTTCAAAGCAAAATCTATTGCTCACCTAATCACACGCGATTTATTTATTTTTTCTTTTCCAAACAATTATTACTACACCGACCACTGTAAGATGGGATAACACCCAAAAGGAAGCTTCAGAGACCCTATAAAGTATGTATATTCTTGATCGGCGTGAAATTCTTCCCTTTTTTGAGATTTTATGCTTATTTATCATACGGCAAACAAGGCAGAATGTTTAAAACTATTTTGTACACTCCTCAAGTGAAGCCATATTATCTGCCTAAAAATGGGTTAATTCTAAAAAAAAAGGGACAGACACCGCGACCTGGTGAATTAATTTTTTCTTAATAATATCTTCGACATATGCATCAAATAATAGAATTTAGAGAGTAGAAAGCGAAAAACATAGCGGTGGGTATGTGAGATTCGGTCGAATCTAGCGAACTTTCTTTTTGATTCTTGGAGTAATAGAAATATTCTTGCAGTAATCTTGGAGTAATAGAAATATTCTTGTATAATAGAAGTAATCTTGGAGTAATAGAAATATCCTTGCAGTAATCTTGGAGTAATAGAAATATTCTTGTATAATAGAAGTATTCTTGGAGTAATATTCTTGCAGTAATCTTCGGGTAATAGAAATATTCTTGTATATTCTTGTTATTATTGTTATTAATTTAGCCAGGGAAATGAATTCTAAAAGTAAAGTCTCAAAGCGCTACCTACCTGGTGTTAAAGCAGTGATCAGCTGTTTGTTAAGAGTGCAGTGAGAGTGACCTTCAGAGCTATTAAAAATTGTACTTTTTTACTCAATAGTTTTGTTCAACAAAAGAAAATTTATTGACTCATTATTGAAAACTCATTATTGTGGTTTGTTTGATTGAATTCATTCATTTGTTGTCACACTTCGGCGACTTTTCCACTTTTCCTAACGGCAAAAAAAGAGAAAGAAAAACATCAAAAATAAGGCGAATCTGCCAAAGAATCTTGACCACAAGTAGTTATTGTTTTAAGTAAGAAAAGCAATCAATAATTAAAAATTATTGTTTCACTATCAATACGAACGACAGAAAGATATAAAAGGAAGGGGAATACTTTCATAGCAGTTTAGTTGATTTTAAGCGATTTTCAAATTCATTCGTGAATATGTGGTTATCAAGGACGGTCTTCCATTTAGTTTTCGTAATTATTTTAATAATATTAACGCGATTCGCGGAGTCTACTAATGTGAATAACACATCAGCTGCAAGAAGATTTTTACTTAACGAGGAACATGAAGTTTCGAAGAAAATTCTTAAAAAATGTAACAACAATTACTTCAACTGGATATGTTTGAGAATAGAATTTTTAAAGATTTTAAACAGTTTGTCAGCACGGGAAGAAGTGCGACTATTATCCGGCGCAAGTATTATAAGGGATGTTAGCCGCCGATCGATCAAAAATTCCGCTTTAATCTCAGGTAAGAAGAAAACTTTTACAAGGGAGAACATTTATTTCATTGATATTCCGTACAGATGCGGCTCGTGGTTATCCTAACAATCCTAATGCTAGATTTAACGCTTACATCTTGAGGAAACTCTACAATTATCTGCAAACGCATTATCTACGTTTAAAATTACTTAACCAACAACCAATTGAAGAGGGACGCAAGGGAGATGATTATGGCGGCGGTGGTGGTGGTTATGGTGGCAATAAGAAGGGCGGTTACGAAGCTATGATTGCTGCTGCAATGATGATAAAAGGTACGCTTTTACAACGTATACATAGAACAGAAGACCCACTAAGACCTTCTTCACGTTTTCTATCCATAGGTAGCCTAATGGCTATGGCTATTGGCGGTGTCGCGCTAATAGCTGGCAAAGCTTTAATGGCTGCTCTAATGGCCTTGACAATGGCTGCGGTTGCTGGGCTGAAAGGTATGTCTGGCGGTGGCGGTAAATCCACAACTTATGAAATTGTTGCTAAACCAATTCATACATCGGGTTATACCCAATCAATGAGCTACGATGAGGGGCATATGATGAACAATAACGGCGGCTCCAGCGGCTACGGTGGTTATTCAAGATAAAATTTACTGCTCATTAGCATAGCATTAGACTATAAATATACTTTTATATAAATTAATGCTAGATAATAAATGAAACTTTTCCGATGAAACTAAAACGAACACAAACGATTTAATCACCAGCCAAACAAAAAAGGAAATTATTCCACTGCTTCACAGATCTAATGGAAAACAGGTAAGAAAATTGTATTCATCATATAAATGTGACCGAATCTTTTAATTGGTTGGGTGTGGCCGATTTTCGCGAGGTTTGTAGGTGTAGACTTTGAAATTCTATCGTGCGTCTATTATCATTTTTTATATCCGTTAATCTTAGCAAAAGCAATTGAAATCTTAATAAATTTTTTATAGTCAAGTCAATCATTTTCAATATTTACAAAGCTGCCATCAAATTATTTTGCGGCTTGCTCCAGGTTTTAAAAATACCACTAACATCGTTGAGGTAAGTGGTGTAAGATATTCTATTAAGGTATACCAGAGCAAGCAATTCAAGAGCTGCACGACAAGTGACTCTGTCCTGCCGTAACTGAACTTCGTCCTCCTCCATAGCCTTAGTTTTAAAAAAAAGCGCGTCAACGTCGTTCATGCGTGAATGCGACAATTTGGTTTGTTTGTTGTGGATAGAAAAACAGTTTTGTTTGTAAAATAAATTTCCACTCCTTCAATGCATTACGCGAGTATATGCCAACCTATAATTGAAAACTTTTTGGTTCTTACTTGTCAAAGTTGTCGAAAGGCCCTGCGCATGCGGTACAAAACCAGTAATTCACTGCACTACAACATAACTTAGTTGTAAAGGACACACATTAACAATGCATTGGTGAGCCAAAATTGTTCGCTAATTTCGAACGAATCAATCGATAGATTTAACTGAGGAAAGTAAAAGAAGGCAAATAATTGCAAGAGGAAGTATGGATTATTGCAGTTACTTTTAACGTTGCAAGCGGGTTTTTGGGCCACACATAGGCTGGACAACAATTAATACAAACAAAATAAAATCATATCATTAATGACAAGAATTGTAGTTCCTTTAGCCCATAAGAAAACATACAGTCCAATAAATAAGAAATATTTCTTTTTTACTCATCGTGCTATATTTTTCATTCATTAGATTATTAGAGAAATTTCTTTCATTAACAAACTGTAGCATATAATTTTAGGCGCAATAATTTCAGATTACAAACTGCAAAACAAATAACTGTTGAGCAATCATTTGAAACCAACGGAATTTCTTTCTCTCTATACATTCTACAAGTGTTTTTTCTTTCGAATTTCAACGGAACGCTTTCTCTCTATACATTCTAAAAGTTCAACGGAACGCTTTCTCTCTATACATTCTACAATTTCAC